>VYZP01052529.1:30697-65563 GCA_013400635.1 Hypocryptadius cinnamomeus
AAAGTTGTGGGCATTTGGGAGAGATTAATCAAAGAATTATTGTACTTACCCCTGATCCTTGAAAGGACATTCACAATGTTTGAAAAAATGTGTATTGTCATCCTCAGCCCACCACCTTCCCCCTCCCCACGATCTGTGGGAAGAAAATGAAAGGATGGAGAGTTACTGTGTGATAGAGGTGAGGCTCACCCTGCCATGTGCAGAGAATGCTCCTGGGAAAGGTAACACTCCAAGCTTTTTAATCTATGTTTGAATTCCTGATACATGGGGCACTGCACACAGTTCAGGAACTAGATATTGACTTCAGTCCAGGAATGCTATTGCCAGTGCAATTGGCTCTGAATGTAATTTCAAAGCTTGCTAACTGGCTTTGTGTTCAGCCCACAAGCAATCCTGCTGATAATTAAGGGACTGTGCTCAAAAGTTATATATAAAAATATATTTTCTTGAAAAGATTAGACAATTTATTAAGATGAAATCCATGTAAGCTGAGAATCCTCTTCCAGTAGTTCATATAACTAGGAATAAAATGGGAAGTATCAGATTGTATGAAAATAATTAGATTTTGAAGCATCTTCTGAATGGGAAATAATTTTTTTTATGCAATAAGAAACAACCTAATGCAATGTCTTGCCCTTTAGCCTTGGTCATACTGACATTTATATATCATTATTACCCTTTCAAATGCCTTATGCATCAAGAGTTCTGCATTTAGAATGCACATATGATTTTTATTGGGTGAATCCTCTGCTTACATTTTCAAAATCCTCTGAGCTTTTCTCCAACACAAATGCCTTTCCATAAAATAGGCAACAAGATAAGATGGTCTGATGTAGTTTTCTCCAGTCAGAAATGCCAATTCCTGATTTATATAAAACATAGATATTTTATAGGTTGTTAAAGTATTGAAAATTTTATTAACAGAGAAAATCTACAAATGAATTATTCTTTTTCACTATTCAGGAAGTGTATATTACTGGTCAGATTCTTATCTCAGACGGTGAACGGGAACAATTAAATTTAGGTGTTAGATGCCTAGCAATGTACTCAATACAAAGGAAACTCCATTTGAGCATGAAAACAGCAAGTTACTTTAACTAAATAGTAATGTTTGACCATTGGATTTGAATTCTAATGATCCGCATGTATAGGACAAAGGTGGTGTGGTGAATATTTTTTACACTAACTTGTAATATGTATCAATGCATTATATTATGATTATTATGTTACTATTCCAGGAATTACCAGAATAGAAGAAGAGATTGTTACAGTCATGTTACCTTATAATTGTATAAAGCTGTGCAAAGAACTGAGTGACAGTCTCCTAAGAGCTCAATAGAAACATTTTGTTATTTGCTCAAGTAGTAGAGGTTTTCCTTTATTTGCAATTTACCTGAGTTTTGTCAATGCTTCCACATGTATTTTGGTGAAAGTGAAGGTAAGTTCAGCCATCAAAAAAACTGTTTACAAACTAAGCCTAGAGATGTGTATGACTGATGAAGAGATGTATAGCAGTGAAGATCAGAGATGCAGAAGAAGATGGCAAGAGGGAAAATAGGGTATTTTTTTGCACATTAAAAAATGCTTGTTAGTTATCTTACAGCTACATCACAGAGGTGTGCATTTTTTCAGAAACTCACTTTATGATTTTAGAAGCACGTTTAAATATCTTCCTCAACAAGGAAGCTTCTAAAATAGGTTTTAGCATCTCCTGTACCACTGCTCACCACTGTAAGTCTGGGCAAGGGAGGCAGAAAAGAGATGAAAAGTGAAGGACTGTTTATCATCCCAGACTAGTAGTTTATGTAGGAAGTTCTTTCTATCCTTTTTATCCACAAATATCCCCCCCATTCAATACAAGAGTAGCTTTCACTGCCTTCATAGCGTGCCTCTGATACTCCCAACACTGTTTTTGATTTGCTGAGACTGCAGATGTCCCATGAGGCCAGCTCTGCATGTCCCCTTCTCCTCGCTCAAGGTGCTGGGTCAGGCAGCTGTTCTCCTCTGCCAGCTGCTGTGAGGGCTCAGAGCCTGGGCAGCTTCCCCTCGGAGCCACAGCACTGCAAATGGCAGGAGATTTCTATCTGAATATGGCCTAAATATTTATAACATCTGTACTTTCTAAGAGGTTCCTTTGGGCATGCTCGCTAAAGGGAGGCTTTAATAGTCAACATGCATTGTGGTGTGAGAGAGACTGTCACAGTGATACTTATCTGTGAGCTGGCATTTCAGAAGGTAGAAGTGCTATTTTGCAAGGTAGGCATTGTAACAGTGCATTATTTATTAATTAATTAGTGCCATGTTATTTATTAGAATTTGGTTTTGTCATCCTTTGTTCACAATCTTTAATTTAGGCTGTGGATATTGGTTTACTAATTTCACAGCATCAATAAAATTCTGAGTTTTTGAATTTGGAAATTAATGTGTTAGAAATTGTGTCCTCTGTGCAGAGATAAAGCTGGGGTGCACAACCACATTGTACTGAGGCCTGAAACTGGAATTTGCAACCACACCAACTCCCAAAATAGAAAATAAAAACCCATAATATCTCACACTGAATTACAGAGGACAGGACCATGGTCAGTGAAAACAATAGATCAGATCCTAGAAGCAACAGTACAGAGGCATCAATATTCTAATTTACTAATTAGATCTGCCCTGCCATGTTGATGGTTTTATGTTTCTTCTGGAGGTAGCTCAGGTGTTGCTGGCTTAAGGTTTTCTCCTTATACAGGACAGGTCCTTGGCCCCATGACACAACACAGCGTGGCCTGAGGGCCTGGAGTGACTGTGAAAATGTTCTTTATACAATAACCAAACATAACCAAATCACTGTACGTAACGTGTATGTTCATGTGTGCACTGTTGTCAAAAAGTTGTTTGCTTTTTATACAATTTTCATATATTCGTAGCTCTGTAAACTACTATTATATAGTTAAAGATCTCCTTAATTAACTCTGGTATGTTTCCTATCCTTTCTCTTAGATTTTAGAACAATAAGCTGACCTTCTAAACATATCCCTCAAATATGCCAGAAAGAGGACCCAAAAGAAGAACATTTTTTTCCCAACCAGCCATAACAGAAAGTGGGGCAAAGAAGCCCCTAGACCAACTCCTAGGGTTTGACCCATGACTGGGTTACTGGGGCAACTGAATCTCCTATTGGATGTACCTGTTAGGCATCCTAATTAATCAACGTTATAAAATTGTGGAAATCAGGTGCTGGGTATGCCCATCACCACCAGGACACCTGGAAGCTTCCAAAAAAAGGTCTGCTTTCTGCTTTACTATTCTAACACTGTTGCAAAGGGTTTTTTTCTCTTTTGATTATACACAACAGCACAACAGAGCAAACATTTTTCTAGACCACCAGCCACTTGTTCTCTCAGCCCCACAGGTACATTTAAAGCCAACTTTGGAATGTTTTGCTAAGAGTAAGCTGAAGTTCTGCTTTCCAGGATCTAAGACCTGCCTCTGTGCACCAGGGTTTGCTCTGCAAACCTCCAGTGAAAAGTGTCTGTGGCTGTTAGCATAGCTGCAATCCCAGCTTTAGGCCAGCCTGTGGAGTCACATCCACAGCCCACATTCACAGACCACATCCAAATCCCTGTTTAGGGGATACTGTTTACATTCAAGGACATAACAGGACAGGGAATAAGGAAGAGTGGCAAATTGGATTGGAATTGCCCCAAATAGTGTTCCAGAGACATTTTAATCATTATTTTGCAGTCAAATCCCTTTGCTTCAGTAATCCCATTTTTGGTGGTCCCTTGGCATTCCTATTCTCTTCAAGATATGGGATTCCAAAAAAAAAAGACAAATGTCTGCTTCACTCTTATTAACAAGCTACCAGCCATCTGTTGGAGTGATTAACTCCAGGAGCACCATGATTTGCATGCATTTCTAATTGTTTTGAGGCTTGGATGCAATTTGTTTCCAGATTTAATTTTTTTTTTTTTTTTTACTATTCACTTCCCAAGCAGTGAATAACAGTGGTGGTGGTGATGTATTGGGAATATGAATACTGTAAATAATGTTTATCAATTTATAAAAGCAATAAAATACTGAAAAGTTACATCTGCATCAACCCTCAGCATTTAAGTGGTGTAGGATTGCCATCTGTGTTCTGGCTGGGCAAGGGAGGGGATTGTCCTGGTCTGCTCTGCACTGGGGCAGCTTCAGCTGGGGGTCCTGGGGGCAGTTTTGGGTGCCACAGTACAAAAAAGACATAAAGCTACTAGAAAGTGCCCAAAGGAGTGCATAAGGGTAGTGAAGGGCCTTGACACGAGGCTGTATGAGAAGAGTCTGAGGTCACTTGGTCTGTTCAGCCTGGAGGAGACTGTGGGGAGATCTCACTGAGCTCTTTGACATCCTCCAGAGGGGAAGCAGAAGGGGCAGATATCAATCTCTTCACTCTCATGACCAGAGGCAGGACTTGAGGAAATGGCCTGAATGACCAGCAGAGGTTTAGGGTGAACATCAAGAAAAAAGCTTTTTGCTCAGAGGGTGGCTGGATACCGGTGCAGGCTCCCCAGGGAAGTGGTCACAGCACCAAGCCTGACAGAGTTCAAGAAGCATATAGACAGTGCTTCCAGGCATAGGTGTGACTCCTGGGGTGTCCTGCACATGGACAGAAGTTGGATTTTGATGATCCTTGTGAATCCCTTCCAACTCAGCATATTCTGTGATTCTACGGTTCCATGATTCTATGAATTGCTGTTCTCTGGTGCTTAATATCTATTTTTGTGCAAAGAATTAATTTAGAATGTCTGCCTAGATGATTTAACTTAATATTCACTGCAAATTATTTGCTTTCTGATATTTTACTGGTATTTCATATGTTTAAAAGAATATTTCAGAGCATAATCAGAAAAAAGAAAACATTATATGGTTTAAAAAAACCACCAGACTAATCTCAGTCAGATGCTGCTGTTCATAAAGTTCTAACACTGTTCATGAGAGTAGTAATAAATCACAATGAAAACTGTTTGCTGGATTTGTATCCTGAGATTCATCATACAAAAGCACATACTTCTGCACTGCATGGGAGAAAATAACAGGTACAGAAAGACACACAAAGTCATAAAAACCACTAAGATGGAAACTCTACATGGGCTTTTTGTATTAACACAAAGCCTTTGGGTCAAAAAGGGCCAGGGTAATTAAGATTTTAATTTTTATCCCAGTCATTTGGATTCTTACTTAATAATGTAGGCTACAGTTTGCAGTTTAGCTGTGCTGCTGAAATTTTAGCATAATTGGGCAGAAGATCTCAGGTTTTTTTCTCATTCATGAAGGAGGAGAATCAGGTTACAAGAAGCTCACTCAGTTTGGTTTAGATTATGCAGACTAAAGAACAGAAAATTTATCTAATTTTGTATGTACCAGGCTTGGCAGGATCTGTGTATCACTTTATTATATTGGCTCATCTCTAACTGTGGAGAACTGATTCTTATTTAGAGTAGACAGATTTTCCGTTTTTTTTTTCCTCTTTGTTTCTAGATGATTACTACAGCCTTAAATGGGAACTCCACGCATTTTCAAAATTACATCTCTTCAGTGCTTCTCTAGTATACAGTAGAACAGACTATTTCAATCAGAAGTGAGATAAAATATTCATCCAGTCCAAGTGTCCGACCACTTCAGGGCTGATCAAAAGCTACAGCACATTATTAAAGGCATCGTCCAAATGCCTCTTCAACACTGACAGGCTGGGAGCATCAACCTTTCCAGGAAACTGTTGCAGTGTTTGACCACTCTCTTGAGCTACTTCTTAAACCTCTCATGGCACAGCTCTGAACCATTCCTATGTGTCCCATCACTGGATAGAGAGGAGATCAGTGTCTCCTTCTTCATCTCTCCTCCCCAAGAAGCTGCAGAGAGCAATGAGGTCACCCCTCACCCTCCTTCTCTCCAAATTAGACAAGACCATTGTCCTCAGACACTTCCCACAGGACATCCCTTCCAGCCTTCTCACCAGTTTTGGTCCCCTCCTCTGGATATTTTCACCTCATTAGAGTCCTTGAACTTCAGGTGAACACAGGACTATACAATGGAGAAGCAGAAATTTAGTGCAAAGGGAGGCTGGAAGGGGGACATGCCTTGCAAGGCTCAGTCCCTCATTTTAGGGGAGGCAGAAAAAGTGTGAGAAATATTGATCCCCAACCTCACTATCATGATAAATGCTGAAAGTTAAATTCTGACAGCAGCAGCCAATGGCTGTGGGTTTTACTCTTTTCTCTTCTGAGTTTTACTCCGGGTGCGGAAAAAGCAGCTGTCAGTATAGGCACTTAATGTCTCTGGGCACCATCACATGTACAAGAAATGCTGTACAGGTGATATGTGACTCAAGAGATGCTGAAGAACAGAAGACTTGGTGACTCATGTCAAATGCGACAGCCAGCAGCCATTGCAGGCTGGAACAAGCTGAAGTGCCGTGTTGGTCAGGGTAAGATGTGCAGCCCTTGGCTGGAGAGAGGGCTTGCATGAACCTAATTCTATCATATTTCTGAGAAAAAGCTGAAGTAATTTCTGTGCCTTCGGTGTATTACCTCTTCAGAGAGCCCCTTGGAGGTGACTCACTCCTGCCTTTGCATCAGAGGTTATTGTTTGAAGTAATGACATAGCTGTATAAAGGAAAGCAAAGTTACAGCCAAGGTCACTCTATCCCAACCTACTTAATAGGAATTTAATTGAGACTGAGCACTTTCTATAGCACCAATTTGCCCAACCTTTTATCCAAGGATGGCAATGGGTACTTTTGCTTCTTCCTGCATTTACAAGGTCTGTGATCTGCCTCTGTGGCTGTGGGAAAATGCTTGAACAGGAAAGAACATGAGTTCACAGAGCCATTGATACGTCCTGATATGGAAGGGACCCACAAGTACCATCGATGTTCAACACCTGGCCCTCTACAGGACAGCCCCAAAAATCATAGCATGTGCCTAAGAGTATTGTCCAAAACCTTGAGTTCTGGCAGACTTGATGCTGTGACCACCCCACCCCAGGTTGAGCCTGCACCAGTGCTCAACCACCCTCTGTGTGAAAAACCTCCTCCTGATGTCCAACCTAAACTTCCCCTGATGCAACTTGAGGCCATTCCCTCAGTCCCATCGCTGCTCACCACACAGCAGAGATAAATGTTTGCCCCTCCTCTTCTCCTCAAGAGGAAGTTGTGACTGCAATGAGGCCTCCCCTCAGTCTCCTCCAGGCTGAACAGACCAAGTGACCTCAGCCACTCCTCATACAGCTTCCCCTCAAGGCCTCCATGCCCTCACTGGACACTCTCCAGTACTGTCCTTCTCATCCTGCAGCACCCAGAACTGCCCCCAGCACTCGAGGTGAGGCTGCCCCAGTGCAGAGCAGAGCAGGGCAATCCCCTCCCTTGCCTGGCTGGTGATGCTGTCCCTGATGTCCCCAGGACATGGCTGGCCCTCCTGGCTGCCAGGGCACAGCTGGCTCATGTTCAACTTGCCATGGACCAGAACCCCAGGCCCCTTTCCATGGCACTGCTGTCCAGCCTCTCATTCCCCAGTCTGTCTGTACATCCAGGGTTGCTCCATCCCAGGTGCAGAACCCAGCACCTTCCCTTACTCTTGAACTTCACATGGTTGCTGACTGCCCAGCCCTCTCTGCAGGGGCTCCTGGCCAGAGTCAACAGCTCCTCCCAGTTTTGTATCATCTGTGAACTTCCTATCCCTCCCAGTCCTGCACCCAATGATTTCTGAAGATGTTGAAGAGCACAGAGGGTAAGGTGGAGCCCCATGGAACCCATCTAGTGACAGGTCACGACTCTGATGTCACCCCATTCACTGTAACCCTTTGTGCCTGACCAATGAACCAGCTGCTCTCCCATCACACGATGTGTTTGTTTATCCAGCTGTGTGCTGGACATTTTGTCCAGCAGGACACTGTGAGAGACAGTACCAAAACTTTACTGAAATCCAGAACGATTACATTACTGCCTTCCCTTGATCAGCTAGGTGGATTATTTTGTTGTAAGAGGAAATTAGGTTTGACAAGCTTCCTGTCATGAAGCTGTGCTGGCTGTGACCAACGACTTTGTTGTTCTTCAGGTGTTTTTTCAACAGCTCCCAGAATAATTTTCTCCATAATTTTGCTAGTCACTGAAGTGAGGCTGACAGGCCTGTAGTTTCCAAGGAATGCACTTAGAAAAAGCAATGAGATATCTGAGTATCAAACGCATGTTTTCAGTCACTGCATGGAGCAGGTCCTGTCTGTCCAGCAGACTGTCAATGCAACTTCAGGAAACTGATTACTGTCCATGAACATCTAGTGCCCTAGGACTGAAGCCATAGGGGATAGCCATGTGGAATGAACATAGCAGGACAAAGTCACCCATGGCCCAGGGTCTGGAACAGAGGGCAATGAGTTCCTGGGGCAGCTCAGCCCTAGAGCCAAATCCCAAGCCAAAAGACTGATCTTGTGTAATAGAAGAATGCTTCTGTAGCAGTGTGTCCTGAATTGTGTCCCTGCATCCATCTCTCTAGGGATATGACAGGAAGATACTTTTGCACCTGTCCCAGGAAGACAAAGAGACTCAGAAGACCCTACCTGTGCACATCAATCTTGCCATTGGGAAGACATCTGAGTGTCATATCCCTGAAACTCCTGTCTTGCCATATCTGATTATGACCAATCAATGCTAGCATGTTTTGTCCATCCGTCCAAGCCCTGGTCTGCCACAGCCCATCCCAGATTGTATCCCAGCTCTCAGCAGCTCTAGATGGATGCCGATGTCAGATACTGGAGATGTTGCATGGTCAAGCTAGAAACGGTACTTGGCAGGACACTGCACTTAGGAACAACTGAGTGGCTGGGAAAAAAGCAAGTTCTGGCACTAAGTTTCAAGCCTCAGCCATGAGTGCAACATCGGGCTCTCAACGGGCAAAGTGAGGCCATGAGGAGACTGGAAAAACCAGGTGTAGTGCAGTGTAATTATTATAGTTAATAATAAAACTTAGCTGCACAGGAACTGCAAGCATTAATTCCTTTTGCTTTAGAGGCTGTGTTTCTTCACTGCTCTGACCCTTGCTGTTCAGCCAGAGAGATTTTGAGACCCACATCTTCCCAGATGCCCCTCGGGAGATATTATTCTGCAGGGATCAACAGGGGAGGCCATTTCTTACAGCCCCTTGCCCTATTCCACATTCCATTAAGCTTCTTCAGTTCATTTTTTAAGACCTGCTGACATCACATTTTACCTCCTGTCAGCCTATAGCAAGGCTGTAACTGTGAACTTGTTCAGCAAGGTCAGGAACCCAGTGCCCTTCCTCCCCATTTCACACATGCTATGCGAAACTACTCCTTTAATTCCTACTCTCACACTGAAATGGGTCCCATGTATATATAACTTCCCTCCAGAATAATGTTCTTGTTCTGCCTGCTCCTCTGAGCAGATTTGTGCATGCAGGAGGGAAGGGACGGAGCTCTGTTTCATGTGACTTCCATGGAGATAGTCCTAATGACAGCTCCTCGGCTGTGCAAGTGTAGGGAAGAGACAACTTGTAGGAGAAATATCCCTCTTTAAAAATGTCAAATCTCTGAAGAAATCTCTGAAATTCTTTAAGGGTTTAATTTTAATATCAGCATTTACCAAATCTTGGTTTCAGTTAGGGATACCAGGGACATTTTCTAATGACTTCCCTAGCTTTAAAAAGAAAAGTTCAGGGATAGTCACGCAATTAACTGTGACTTACACATGTTCGTATAGCAACAAAAACCTGCTAGGGAAAAAGTTAAATTTCTACCTGAAGGAGAGTGTTTGTATACATGCGCATTCAAATGTGCATATAAATTGTTATGACATATTTTGCAGGAAGGAATAGAGGTACATCACTCCTGAAATAGCTCTGGGTACCACAATCTATTCACATGTAATTGGATTACCTCATGCGTCTTGGACAAAAAAAAAAAAAAAAAAAAAAAAGGCTGACAAAAACGAGCCTTAAGTTAAGTAATGGAACAGATTTACACTGAATTTGATCTCTCCACATTCAGTAGTGCTGAATTCACCACGCTGCACAAAAGAAACTCCCAGCTATTACAGAGAGGGGAGCAAGAGCAATGCGTATTAACAGGAATTGCTTTTCCAGCAATGCCCTGCTTTCCTCTGTCCAGGTGTTTCCACAGTGCAGGAGCAAGAGGGACTGTTCCCATTTAGGCCAAAAAAAGTGTAAATCTCCTAAAAACTGCTCTGCTTTGCACTGAAATAGTTTCAGTGTCAAAGTTTGGTGTAGCTGACATCTCTCATCCACCACAACAGCTGTGGGGACCTTCAGTGTGTTGCAGGGGTCATCGTGGTTCAGGGGAGCACCCAATGGATGTCTGGGGGCTAGAAACCCTCAGCTCACGACTATGAATTCTCACTGTGGTCAAATGCACTTCTGGCTACTATTTTTAGTTACCAGAGCCTATCCCTACCTTGCTACCTAAAGGCTGCTCTGATATTTTAATCTACTTTTTTGTATTTCACTTACTCTGCCCCACAGACCTGGGATCTGGCACAACTGTATGAGGAAGTGCCTTGTTAAGTCAGACTCAAGGTTCATCTAATTTCGGACTCCATCTTTAGTTATGGTTGATATCGGGTTTTCAAGAGAGGCAATAGGAACATTTTACCCATGGGATCTGTATTTGAGACAGGAAAGCCTGCTCACTGGCAGTCAGACTTGGAAGGCATGGTTTAAAAACATATTTGTCAGCAGTAGTTGCAGCCACTCTGGGTAACCTAGTGTCTGTATGCTACCAAATCTCATTTTGAACTGTATTTCTTGAGTCTATGTTTTCTCTTTGTTACTGTGTTTCAGACACAGGAGTCTGAAAGCATTGGCCTTACTGTTTTCTCCATCTCTCCGTTCCTGCATTTACCAGGATTGGTAGGAGCTGAAAATGCACTGGGTTTTTCAGAACAGATCCAAAGCCAGCAAGTGCCTGTGGGTGTCTGTGTAAGAAATTCAGCTCCAATTTGAAAAAAAGCAAATGCCATTCACATCACTGTGGACTGCCAATGACTCACCACACTGCTCAGAGCAAAAGAAACGCAAGAACAGTCCTTGTTCCCTTCTGCTCTAAGTCTGTACCTTTGCCCCCTGGGAGAAGCCTAGTTAACTGCTGACACCAACGCTTAGCTGAGGCAAACAACTGTGAACCCTTTGCTAGGCAAATGGAGGAAAAACCCATCAAAATACCTTGTTGCTTGTTTGTATTTGCAGGAACAGGAGGAAGGCTTGTACTCCTTGCCTTCCCAGCCTTGCTTCCAAGCAGGCAGGAGAGGGAAAAGGAAGGCAGAGGGAGCATAGGAAGCAATTACATGTGTTCAGCTGAAGCATATAATTTATTCATCTTCCGATTCAGTGCTACAGGCCTGTTGTGCAGTTTCCTCCCCCTTCCCATTAATTGAGGTCTAAAACCAGAACTGCTGTTTCAATGGGCAAATCACTGACTTGCTCACATGCGACAAGTGCCTGCCTTTCCCTGCTTTCATTTTTCCCTGCCAGAGCTCCTCCTGCAGCACATACCCTTGGGACATCTTGTTGGCACTGCACCTGCTCAGGTGCCTGTGGACCATGTTGCACCTATTATTATTTCATAACTTGCAGTGAAAGTTGTGAAATGTCCCTCTGGAAACACATGCATGGCATGCCACAAATTGCTGAAAGAGGGCCTGCTGCAAGTGGCACGGTGAGCCTGGGTATTCCCACCCACGCAGAGGGAAAGGTACCATCCTTTGCAGCCACAGCCTGGACAAGGCCAGGCATTTTGGCTTGATCTGTGTGTCTCAAGGCACCACAAGCACCAGGTCCTGCTGGAAAAGTTAATTAATTTGGCCTTTGACTGACCTATTGGCCTCAACAGTGCCATCAGTTGTGGTTAAGGTCTCCCTTAGAGATCTTAAGATCCTTCCCACTTCTGCTCCTTCTCACTTGTACAAAGCCAAAACAGTTGCATGTTTTTGCACCACAGACAAGAAAAATAACAACAAACCTGGTGCGGTTCAGAGCTCAAAGTGACTGTTGTGCAAGATTTCCCATGGCTGCACCTCCATCCTCACTGGGCTGCTCTCAGCTGCCCCATAGCTCCTTCCAGAAAGACGGATAAGCACACAGGAAAAACATTGTCATCACTTTTGTCACAGAGGGCATTTAGATAGCATGGCAAGTTTTAAGACTGGAAAGATGGAGCATTTCAGTACAGAGAGAATGAGTGTGAGAAATGGTTTCATGGGCTGCCAAGTGCTGAATCACAGCTGCGGATGTACCTCCTAGAAACTACTGGAGATGTCCTGTGAGCAACCTGTGAGCACCCAATGCATGTGCACAAACACACGTGCACATGTAGACCCCCTCACATGCACAGTTGTTCAATCTTCTCAGTGCACTTACCAGGTGTTTACATTAGGGGAACTGGCCCGTGTGTTTGCCCAAATGTCATTTCTCCCTCAGTGCAACATCAGCCCCAAAGGTGGCATTTCAGCGCTTGTTCACTGTCTTGCTTTGGTTTGACAGGTGCCATGGAAAGGTAAGCTGCTATAATAATGGTAAGGATAGTAGAGATTAACTTTGCATGGCAGGAATTTTAAAGTGAGCCACAATCTGAGGCAGTTAGCAATTGACTGTTAGAAGTGAAGTCACAAGAAAACATTAGGCTGAGAAAAGGCTGGAAAGGGCTTAGCAAAGTCACAGAGACACCTCTCCCCCAAGTACAAGTGGAAAAAACAAACAGGACAGGTGCTTGTCACATTGCCTGTTGTGTGACCAAAACAATGACTCTGCTGACGTCTGAGGCAGAAGAGGCTGTGCAGGCCAAGATCCTGCTTGGTACAGTCACAAGACTGGATTAAATGTCTTTCTTTTTTTTTAGTTAGGGACTTTACCGTATTTAAAACAATCATCATAGATAAGGGAAAAGCTGATAAGTGAGCTCAGGCTGCATTCTGCTTTGCAATAGCTGAGCTGTGGATAATTACAACATTACCCTGGGGGGGCTTCTCCTTTACTCAGATGGATTTGAAACCCAAAGCTTTGTGACATGGTGTGATGACTTTTTTAAGGACACAGTCAACCCTGTCTTTCTGTAGTTTGGTCATACGGGGTTGTTAGCTGGAAGAAGGGAGCACAAGAAGAACACTGTCAAATGTTACTTGCAGCAAAGTTTCTGCTAGATCAGGTTTTTGAGGTATCTCTTATAAAGATGGCTATAAATAAAACAATAATTTATTCATACTGAAAGAACACATGGGAAGATAATTAAAGTCTCCAGAGAGGGAGCCTGAGATTATGATAAAAGGGAAGACAAATCAGGAAATACCCAACAATGGCGTCTCAAACATCTCAGTCAAAAACATTAGATGAAAGAGAATTTCACCAGTTTGATCAGTCACATCAGCTGTTACTAACAGTAAAACACCTCCCTCTTCTTCTGTCCTACAGAAAAGTTCAATCCATTCTACTCTCAGACGCTTTCTGCTGAGACCGATCGCTTGCCTGGAATCCTGAGATTCCAGCGGTTTCCTGCCTGGCAGTGCCCGCTCCGAGCTGAGCGGCGTAGCGGGGCCGGCGGCGGCAGCAGCACCTGGCAGCACGGCGGGCTCCGGGCTCGGGGCAGCTCCTNTCTTCTTTTAAAAAGGCAGTTTAGCTGTGACAGGTAATTTGGCACATTTCTCGCTGAGATGTGCCAAATGATTTGGCAGATATTTCGCATACGTCTGAAAATAGGAGCACTTGCTGCTGGCCTACGGGGAGGCTGGGGATGAGGGGGATTTCATTAGTTGTTAATTACAGGCCCTGTAACAAAACTCCCACATTGGGCGTGCCAGCCAGGCCCTGCAAAGACAGACCCATCTGCCCAAAGATGAACAGAGGCACTCACTTAAAAAAACTTTCCTCCCAGGTGCCAGCATCTTTTCAGCCGTCTTGGGCAATTCCATCACCTTGTAATGATGAGGAGTGTGACTGATCTGCTTTGTCAGTCACACCACATGACTGCATTTGCATGACTGGCAGATACAGGCAGATCTGATGTTCTGGGGGTAGAGAAACTTGCGAAAACTCCACGTCCTGCTCCAGGAACATAATTTTCCTTTTTATGGTTTCCTAAAGGGTCTGCTGAAGTTTAAGCTGGCAACAGAGAAGAATCACTAACAAAAACTTTATTAAAATATGTGTAGAGAGAATACAAAGGAATTTAAGACAGACAGGACTTAATTGTGAGCATACCAGACTTCTGAAACCAACTGATTGCCCAGAATTCATCTTAGGCAAAATTTTCAGACTAGGAAAAGAAATAGCTTTCAGAGATTGAAATAGGTAATAATAATATGAAATATAAGTAAAATACTAATGAAAATTATGCATTGAAATGTATTTTTACATGCCCCTTTTCCTGATGAAGTAATTTTTGGATTAAAATACTAATTAAAAATAGGATTTAATGCAGACAAGTCAGGCCTATGTGTGAATAAGCATTTTGGCAACTGTAATCACATAAATTGGCAGAAAACTGCACTGATGTCAGTCCAAACACAGTGCAGAATATGAATGCAATAGCAGTTGACAAAGTTAGGCAGGTTTTGCTCCTTTTTTCCTGTCTGCAAATCTACAGGGCAGACAGATGGCCAAAGCTGGATTATGTTTTTAACTAACTGAACTTCAGCACTCCCTGATTTGAGTCATAGTTTTGGTCTGTATTAGGATCCTATTAACTTCACAAATATTTGGAGGAACATTTGATTTTCTCATAATTGCTATCAGTCCCACCTCCAGTAAAGCCTAACGTCTTTATTTAATTATAAATATTTATTAAAAACCCAACCAAAGCTAAGAATCAGCTGTACAGAACACCAGGGAGAAGGAGAGCAGGAAGAACAAGACCTACGCTCATGTATGAGGTCACAGGATGGAGAGGGTCCCTACGTGCAGCAGTCTCTGCAGGGTCCAGACCCTGCAGGACCAAGCTGAGGTGTTATTTATGCTCATAGTTCAAACAGGATCTCTTCCAGTAGAATTCCTCATATTTTCATGCCACATCTGTTTATAAATTGCATGCTGACTTCTCAGAATATCTACAGAAGAAATTTTTTAAAAATGAAGATTTTCATCAAAGCAAGCAAACATGCAAGATCAAATGAAGCATCTTTGCTCACTTCAAACATTTTTCTGTCCATGGCAATGATGAAGTCCTTTGTTTCAGCAAAGACTCAGGCTCATATTTGCATCTCAGCCCAGCACAATAAGCACCTTTAACACTGGTGACAGAAGTGCTACTCCGGACATCTCTGCCTGCCTTCAGTGTCTCTTGGCATGCCAGAGCTGGCCCCAGGAATGCCCCGAGCCCTAGGCCCTGGGCATCTTTTGGGGATTGGCTGGATGAGGGATGGGATGGGCAGGCACTGGAGGATTGGCAGCACACTGCCGGCCCTGACAGGGCCTGTTTGTTTTTCTCTGGTGGTTCCCCCTCTCTGTTCTCCTTTTTATCCAGGGAGCACTGAAAATCTGGACTTATAAATCTTTTAAATCATAGAGTGGCAAGCCAGGTGCAATTCCAGGCTGTAACAATTTTAAATAGTAAACATTACCCATTAGAAACACTGTAATTATTTTTAATTGTTAAAAAAGTTAAAAATAAGGGATTTGATGCTGTCTATGTGGAAATACACATTTATTTCATTAATTTTACAAGATATAAAGTTTATGTAGCCTCAGATCAGGCAAATGCCTTGAGCCAGCCACTAAAGAGATTAAGGGTGGCCCTGGGCACAGCAGTTAGATCTCTAGTCTGTCCAGACAAACTCTTGGTGCAAAAGGTATTCTTGGAGAAGTATATCAAATGAAGTTCACTTTTAGTTCAATAATAGGCTTCTAACAAGCTGCCAGCTAGGTGTATCCAGTCATTCTTGGGTTCACCGGCTTATTTAATGCATCAGATTAAAAAAAGTAGTCTGCAGGCAGAAAAAACTTCCCCTTGCTCTAATGTATTCATATCACAGTTGGGGTTTTGAGGAGACAAAATTTCCAAAGGCCAGAGCAACAAAACTTGAATTTCTTGTCCAGTTTTGTCTTGGATGCAACCTGGCAATTATTCTTCATTCTCTGCTTCTCCTGTGGGTTAGGTAGGTAAGGCAAGGTAGGTATCCAGCACTTGTAGTAGACAGCATATAGCAAGAAAACACAGAAGTGTGACTTCCTGGTAGTTTGCAATGAGTATGTATACATCAGTTACTAATACATTTGATTGCTCTTTGAAAATAGTCTGTATATTTTGTTATTTTTTTTTTTCAGGTTTTCATGATGAGCAGAAATTGATAAACTTGTGAGGAATCTGACAGGCAGAGCTTTAATTTTTTCAAATATGAATTTTTATATAATTGTTTTTGCTCCACTTGGGAAACAGTGAATAAATGAAAATTAGATATTTTAAATTATAGCATCTGAACAGGACTTGAGATTTTGACCTTGAGACAGTCACAAGGACTGGGTCACCTACACCATTTTACATTCCCTTTGATTCCCTCTCAAGCAGGATTGTACATTTTCTTACTGTTTTTCTTCTTGATAAAATCTCTAGACTGACATCAAAATAGCTAGAGAATACTGCCTGCTGAAGTTGCATAACTATTTTATTTTTTCTCAGGATAAATTGTGAAAAGTGACACTGAATTAATCCATTATTGAGAACATCATTAAACTATAATGAGGACAAAGTGGTACAAAATACATTCATTCTCACAAATTCTTCATCACTGTAACCAGAATAGCTAATGGCAAAACATGTTACTTTTTACAATAAAAATGTAATAATGGCAGAAGATGTTGCAACTTGATTGTAGAGCCAAACTTATAAATCAAAAGGCTTTATTTGAATAACAGACTGTGTTTTTGCAGAAAACAAGTATGATATGAAAACCACTGTAGAGGTACCATAAAGATACTGATCTGGTCATGTTGTTGTAGTATAGTAGCTCCCTTTTTAGAGACAGGGTGAATTAACAGATGCTAAAGAAATATGAATCTGGTCCAATGTTTAATGATTTTAGCACTTTACAATCTTGTTAAATCTGAAGCAACAGTAAGTCTGAAGAGAAAAGAAAATCTGTACAGATGGATGCTAATAAAGAAAACACCCAGTCAGGGGAACTGGTCCAGGGAAATGCTCAGTTTGTCCATCCCTTCAGGAACTGTTTTCCTACCTCCCCTGTGGAAGAAATGGTTGTGATCACTAACACCTTCCTTCCACTCTTGTGGCACTCCCACTCAGAGCAGCTCCTGGCAGCACCCTTCAAGCTATTTCACCCCTGCTTGAGCACAGCACAGCTCCAGGCACAGCTCTGCCTGATGGTGCAGCACCGTGTCAGACAGCTCTGCTTGTCCCTGTGTGCCCTGGAGCACCTGAGCAGGGACTAAAGCATCACAGAAGGACACTGCTGGGAGCTGCCTGGCTTCCTCATGGGACAGCCCCAAAGGACACCTCTCACTGGACTTAAACCATAATCCTGTTTTCCTGATGCCTGTGTGCATGCATGGTATGTCCAGCCTCGGAGCTGGCTTGCAATTGTGACCCTGACCCAACAGTATGTGCCAAAGAATCTCTGCTTGGGACAGTAATTCTCAGCTCTTAATTTTTAATGTCTTATTGCAGGAGTGAGGAAAACATCACTGTGATGAGGAAGGGGTAACATGGAGACAGAAACAACAGACACTTGCCTTTTGGTATTGGGAGAGAGGTCCTAGAATCATAATGAATATAGGGACAAATTCCCAGATGATCTACTTCAATGACAATTTATTATCCACCACAGTCTTAAACCCCTCAACTGGGGCACAGGGGGTTTTAACAGCAATAGTCCATGAAAAGAAAAGGACTTAAAATTGTTGTCGATGTCTCGCTCTAAGAGTTTGGAAGATAAGAAGCACTTCTCACCCCAAACCATACAAGCGGAATTCATATATGTGTGCATTTATATATGCGGTTTATAACTAGAACTGGAAAGTGATAACCGATTTATGGCAAAAGTAACAATTCTTTTATCATTCCTAAGTGGAAATACAATCTCTCTGATGGTAAAAACCAACTTATTCCTGCTTTTAATGCTGTTGTGAGTAAAATCCTTAATGTTCAGCCTCTTAAAATGAAGCAGGGAGCTCAACTGTTAAAGATGGCTTAATGATAAAAGGAAGTTACAAGTTACAAACTGGCTTACAGTTACCCTTGCAGAGCTCCCATAGTGCCAGTCTGGTAATGATAATTTTTTAGAGAGCTGGCCACTTCTAGCATTTGGCTGTGCTGCAGGAATGCCAGTAGTAATTGAACAAGATAAAAATACTTTTTCACAGCTCATTCAGGGTGACAAATACTTCCTGTTCTGCAAATACGTGAAAACTAAAGCAGCTCTTCTCCCTGAAACATTGTTCCAAAGTACTGCTTTCATTTTAATGAATAGGAAGAATTTTGCAGAATTTTCTTCAAATCTTTTCCATGCATTTCCACGAAAAAGTCTGCCCTTGTTGTCCAAGTCCTGCAGCAGGGACTCACTCTGCTGAGTCACTGCAGCCTGCTGGCAGAGCCCACTCCTGCTCTCAACTTGGCATCCATGTGAGCCAGTTGGTCCACAAAAACAAGTTTTCCTAATTAGACATCTCTATTGACAGGTAGAGGTCAGCTCTGTTGTGAAAATGGTGCTAGACTAGGAAGGACCAAATAATAGGACTAAAACAGTACAGTAATGGTGAAAGAAAGGAAGTGCATCCATCACAGGCCAGGCTGTGAGTAAAGCCTGATTTCCCTAGTGTGTGTTCTGTCAGAGGAAGTATAAGCAGCCACACCCCGGCCTGCGCAGCAGCAGGGTGGGCACACATGCAGTGAAGGAACCCTCATTCTGCCTTCAGTCACAAATAAGAAGTACAAGTGGGTCCTGTGAAGATGGGACTTGCAATGGGCCACATCAGACTGCTGGTAAGGTGCCCACAAGACATTTACCTGATCTGCTCGGCCAGGATGACAAAGCAGAAAAAATCAGATTTCACTGATCATGAAACCCTAACCTTGCTGCTTCGTGTAAAAATTGATTTCAGGGCTCTCAAAACAGCTTTCTGAGGACAGTGTTTATTGTGTGCCTCTTAAACACACCTTTATGGCACTGATGTCTAAATGGCCACGAGACAGGCATAACATTCCTGATACACCTGTTGGACTCATGCATTGTATGACAATATCATAACCACAAAGGCTGCTCTGTTTCTGTTCCACTACACATATTTGAATTGTTATTTTGTCATCATTCTCTCTTCATTCACCACCCTGCAGCAACTTTTCTCTGTCGATGAACTTCTTGTGTGTTGCGGTGTTTTTGATTGTAATTCAGTCCTAGCAGTCACTTTTATAAAACACTCCCCCCCCATAATTTTGTATTGTTATAGCATATTTTATTACCAATGAGTTGTTCCTTTTCTCCTTGTGTTGTTGTTTTGCCCTAGTCGTCCATCTCCCCAAAGACCTGCCCTTTCGTTCCTGTTCCTCCTCCCATTGACTGTAAATCCCTCCCCTTTCTCTAGAAACTTCCTTATGAATTTTGTATCCTTTGAAACCCCATTTAAATTGTTTAAGTTGTTCTCCTCCCCTGTAATTATCTATTGGTTTAAACATTGTATTCCCTGCCTTGTGTTCCACCCCCAGTTTCTCCCAATTGGTTAAAGATTGTATCCTCCCCTGGGACCTCCCCAGTTTATAAATCGGTGTATGCCTTTGACTCACTCAGTGTCTTTCTGTCCCTGACCCTCCAGGGAATAAACATCTTTGGGAAACATGCAGAATACCTCTGCCTGTTCCTTGTCCCTCCCCTCAGCGCAGTCCGACCCCCAATGCAGTTCACCCATGCTGCAGAGCAGCTGTGCCCTACAGCTGCACCCCTATTCCACAGCTTTCTGGGGGCGGCCGCTCTCGCCGATGGTGTCGGGAGCTAGTTGGGCCAAAGAAATCCAGCACCACGGCACTTGTGTTCTTTGTACTGTGAGTTAATGAGATGGATTCGATGATATGACTGCCTGTGATCCCTGCCATGATGGCTGGTACTGCCCTCTCCCATCCAGTGTTGTGAGGTTAGGGAAAAAATTCAGCATGCTTTATTACATACCATTAAGAAATTTGATTTTGGAATAACACAAAAGGAAAACCAGAATTTGTTTTTCAGCCTTTTTTATTTAGGTTTTGTATTTTGTTTTGGTTGTGTGTGTGTGTGTGTGTGTGTACGTGTGAGAGAGCGAGAGAGAAAAAGTCAGAATTTATATAAAGGCTGTAAACTGTGAACATGGTAACCCATGGTAACTTCAGAAATGAGGTTTCATCCTTGGTAACTTAAGGAGTTTCTCCTCACCATTGCCCTCAGAAGTCACAGAGAACATCAACTGATGGCATACAGCACTACATTAGAGCAGACTCATTAAAGCTAGCGGGAAGTTGCTGGTGATGTATAAATGCAAACACTGATGCAATCTGCTCACACAGTGATTCTACAGTCCCCTGACGATGTTGCCAGTGACTGCAGATTAAACTGTAAAGCAAGGTCACAGGCCCTTCATACCTAGGGTGCGGAACTATGGTGTGTCAGCATGTTTACAAAGTTCTCTCAGTTTTCTGAGACAGTTTGGCTCATCACAATTGGTTTTTAATCACCTGTGATATTTCATTTACAGTACCAGTGTAGCTATAACAATTAATTAGCTGCTTATTATATTTGTTAGTGTAATTAATGCCTTGCTTTTACTTGCCACATCAAATTACTTAGTGCATTATTTCATGTGTCACCCCATGACACAGAAGTCCAGAAAAACTTGCCTGGCTTCTCCAAAAAAGAAAGGGTGACTCAAAGATAATTTACTAAACAAAATTTTCTTCTGTCCTGAAACAGTAAAGAAGCAGAGAGCCCAATAAGGACAGTGGTTTTGTGAATGCAAAACAGGTAAAAAAGAAATGATTGTGCCGATTTTACTTCCAAAATGACTGGCCATCTTGGCTTTGTTAAATCAAGCAATGCTGTTTTTATTAATTAACACTGGTGTTAACATTAAAAGGGAAAATACTGGAAAGTAATTAGGAAACAGTGCCACTAACTCTGGACACTGGAGCCTAGGTTAGCTCTCTGTTTTTCCAGTGGAGTGACGAGTGTGGGGAACTGCCGTGGCTGGGGTGAAGCCAGGGGAGAACCTCAGAGCGATCAAAGCTCTACACAGAGAGGTGATGCTCCTACATGGCAGGGTAAGGACTGGGCAGAGAAGCAAGAGGAGACCCTCCGGTCTTGAAGATCCAACAAACCTTAATAAGGTCACAGGGGATAGGACAAGCAGAGCCGCAAGCACCTCTGTGCACGCGGTTTTAAGGTATCAAAAGACAGGGGGCGGATACAGCTGGAAAAGCAATAGGGTAAGACTCAAGGTGCAGTTTTGGGGAAACAACCAACCAGGATAGGGGGAGGAGAGAAGGCTCAATTAGGGATTGGTCTAGGTAATGAATGGCAAGGAATGTTCTAGAACAAGGGGCAGGGTTGCCTTGACTGGCAGGGAAGAGGGGGCAGGGTACCCTTGATAGGCAAGGAAGGGTCTGGAACAAGGGGAGGGGACACCTTGAGGGACAGCTGGAAGGGAGGGCACAACTTAGGAAGAAACTAACTCGGGGAAAATGTGGGGAATAACAGAACAGACCATTTAACAATCAATCTTAACAAAATAAACATAAAACATGAACCGCAACAAGTCAGTAAGTTGCCATCTTCTAGGACAGAGAACAAAGGACAGGATCTGCTGTCTTCCCACTCTGGTCTCTCTGTTTCATGCTAGTCTGGGCCCACTCCCCACAGCCAGCAGAACCAGGCAAGAGCAAAGGTGAGCTTCAAACTGCCCCTGAGAGAAGCCTCCCACAAATGTCCTTGTTTCTGCTGCCATCTCCTCTGCAGGCTGAAAAGATCTGCCCTGCCACTTGGACCTGAGTATGAGGCAGCCTCATTGCTGGCTTCAGAGCTGCTGCAGGGGCGGAAATCGCAGGGTTAGACAGGGAAGTGAGGGCAAAGGAAAAGGAGTGTGGCACAGACAGAGCAGGACTGGATGCTAGTTTTATCATGGGAGACCCCTAGATATCTCTGTGTGTTGCTCCCTGAGCTAAAGAGCAGGACTCCAGGGATTCCCATACAAGAAAAAAGGCAAGAAGTGGCCAGACAGCTGTCTTGTCATGTGGGAACTGCAGAGGAAGAATGAAGAGGTGGGAGGAAAGGAGTACACAGTGCCCACGTCTGTTTTCAGGCTATGAATTGGGATATAGAATACAAAGAGCTGGAAGGTCAACAGGGTGTTTTTGGAGCCATGAGCTTTGAGTTGAATGTGCTTAAAAATTGGTGTTGGTCTACACAGTCTTTTGCAGCAACAGCAGCTCCACTGGTTACAGGAGCTGGTGCAAAAAGACAAACACAACACAACAAGTCCTGTCCTTGCTGCCAGACCTCTGCACCCCATTCTCAGAGAGCTGACTGCTGCAGCTGCATTAGCCAATACTGCCAGCTTATCTTGTTTAGACCCATGTCCATGCACGACTGTGCCCGTGGTGAAGGAGTAATATTCTCAGGGCATCCTGAGACAGAGATGACTCTCAAGGAGCAGAGATCAGGATGTGAATGGGTTTGTGTCTCTTTACACCTTTGCCCCCCTGCCATGTTTCTTGGCCTGACCTCCCCACATTGGGCAGACACAATGGCAAGGGCCAGGAGAAGGCATATTGATCCTCTCCACCACTCGTGGTCCTTCCTCCCCGCTGTGTCAGGACTGGGTGACTGGGTGGCACTTACAGTATTTGCAGATCCTGTATGCCCCATGAAAAAGCTTGCTGGGTTGGTTAACCCAGGCAGCTCACAACGTGCTGCTGTCAAGGTCCCAAAGCTCTTGTGGCCAAAAGCTGGCAAGACAGGCCAGCAAGACACTGGTCCTACAATGACAACCTCTGTCCTTGATCACTGAAAGCTGCAGGCATCCATTACATGGAAGAATCATCCTGATTTTACCTAAGCAGTTAACTAATTTTAGAATGACCTGTTAAAGAGTATATAATGTTTTCACATTACAGCTAAATATCACCTCCTGTAAAAACAAAGGTGTTTAAGTAAATAAAAACTTTGCAAAAATAGCACTTGAAAAAGTATATTTTTTAACTTCCAATTATAATTATTTTTGAAGCCCTGAAAAGTAGTTCCTATGTTGCATAAATACCCTTCAAATATCATAGTTATCATTTACACCACAAAGAGTAATATGTTCTCTTCTCTTCTTTAGCAATATCAAAATAACTCCATCCCTTCAGATGCTAATGGCAGTGTGTCACCCTGCAGGACAATGGGAATTGAAAAGAGAAGAGGAGAAATACATGTCACATCAGGGTTCTCCAAACCCCTTGTGTCATGCTGCCTGTTTCAATGCTGCAACACACTGAGTTCAAAGCAAAATGGTTTCATAACAAAGGGACATTTGTGATGAATTGTTGCCATAATGTGTTACCATAAGGTTTGCAAGGACTGGTGTGCTGTCAGTGGCAGTCATCCTACAAAATACATCCCAATTCTAGTGCATATAAGGACTGTGGGAGTGGTTAAATGGTGGCTATATGAATACATAAAAATGCTGTTGCTGATGTAGAGCATTTGAGTAGCAGTAAATAAAGCAATCCCTTTAATCCTTTTACTTCCTAGGTGAATAGTATGAAAACCCATATGCATAAACAACATTAAATATGTCTGTGGTACCATGAAGAAATACAGCTTGACCACAGGGAAGTTTGCAAGAAGGGATAAGAAAGAAGCCATGAAACAGGGGCAGCAGGAAGGAGCTGTGTAGACCAGCTCCAGTTATCCAACTCTTCGATGAGTCCAGTGAGGTCAGTGACAGCTGTTCATAGCCCCCACAGCTCAAGCTGCTGTCTCTTGGCCACCTCTCTGGAACACACAATAAAATCTGAGCTGCATTGTGGGGATGCCATATCCTTGCTCCAGAGGTGGAGGAGGCACTTCTACCCTGTGCAGCCATGGAGCTTCCAGCCAGCTTTGCAGAAGGCGCCACTGGTGATGCAGCTGTGGCAGTGAAAGAGTTCATGTGTTCTTACGAAATCCATGCAGGAGATGAAGGAATATCCATGGGACTAATTTGTGTCAGGTGGCATCCACACACAACTGCAATGTTTGCAATAGCCAAGCTGGCTATTCTAAAGCTGGTTCAGGCCTCTCCATAGAAACAGAAGAACAAAAAAGAACAGAAGAACAGGTTAGCTGTACTTTAAGGTATTTACATGTCAGTGTTTTCCAGCTCATAATCATATAGCAGAGTCAATAGGAGGTTTGCTGGCTTGGCTGAAAGGTCCTCCACGTCACTCTCCCCCATTTTAATTATGTGCATTACAACTCAGCACTGTTTCATGTAGTAAACTGAGAGGACCAACTTTAACGTGAAGACCAAACAGAGATACAAGGTAATAGTAGTTGTAGATAAAAGAGGTAATTTCTGTCCTCTGAATGAACCTGGAGAGCAGCTCAGTGCCCCTGCTGTCTAGGGGCAAATAGTGTCTGTCTTCTTCTTGAGGCATGAGTCCTCACAGAAGACCACTCTTACTACCACACTGCACCCTCTCCATGGCACTCTCAGCAGAAAATTCAGTACAGGTGCGGAACCCAACTCTGACTCACAAAGAAAAAGGCTGTGCAGAAGGTAAGGGCTGAATAGGGATAGGAGAGAACAGGGAAATAGAGAGTTGTGTTTGGTAAAGCTGGGCACTGTCCTGGTGAGGATGGTAAGGTTGAGCCACCATTCTTCAACCTCCAGTGTGGGTAATGGATTGAAATGTGGCCTCTTGAAGCCCAGCCATGAGAAGGGTCTAGTTTCTGTGATACTGTGTTGTATTGTGTTTTGTGTGCCCTGGTTTGTACATTGGTTTGTTTCATGTGCCCCTTGTTTTTGTGGTGGTTCTGCCCTGGTTCTCTCCTCCCTCCCTTACCTTACCGGTCAAGTTTTCTCCTCCCCTGTTTCCATGACGATAAATGTATCTTTTGTTTGGTTCCTCTCTGGTGCCCTGCCTGTCACTTGGCTTCCCAATCCTTCTCTCCAGAATCTTCTGGCCTGAGTGTTGAGTGACTGGCTCAGGGGCCAGGACCCCTCCCCAAAGCCATCTCTATTGGTTACTCTGCAATGCCTATCACCCTCACCCCGCTCTGAGCTAGTTTCTAAGTGGCTGAAGACCAAACCACTCCCTTGTAACCTCCTCCTTTTAAAAACCCTTGTCAAAGGCCAGGTTGGGCTCTTCAGCAGCTGGATCCCCTGGAGTTAACAAGGTGCAATTTACACCACTGCTGGAGACCGAGTCTGTCTTTCCAGTTGGGTAGCAGCCTCTTACCTGTGTTGCTGAGCTTCGCCCTGGAAGGCTGTAAAGCCTTAGGGGCCCTCCCCACCTGTGTGGATCGGGAGAGCGCCCAGTGCTGCTGGCGGTGCTGGCCGCAGCTTTCTGGGACTATTCTCTAAGCCAGCCGCCGCTGCAATACTGAAACTGTGGAGTGTGTTAATCAGTGGCCTGCATGGGAGAACAGAGAAACCCCCTCCCACAGCAAATCTGCCGGTGACACTAAATGAGGAAGATTAGTCTAGGCAGGGAAGAGCAGCACTTCAGTCCATAATCACTTTAAAGGTAAGATACCTGAGGGTGTCAATCCAGATACCAGAGGTTCAAGCCACCAGTAGCCCCATGAAGCTTAGCCATGAGAAGCAAAACGTTTGTCCACTGGGCAGGACAGTCAGAAGCACAGCACAGCTGGGGAGTGCCAGGCTATGTCACCACCCTGCTGAAGTGGACCAAAGACTAGCAGTGGACTACAGGTAGAGGCACTTGGCTGTGAGCAAGGCCAGAAGCCCACTGAAGTGCATCAGATGGAATAAGGCCTTTGGTCAAGGGATGCTTTCATTCCCCTCTACTCAGTGATACTGCTCTCCGAGGATAGAGCCCAGATAAGGAGGGATTTGGAATTGGGGTTTAGGATAAGACTACCAGGATAGATATGATTGCCAGGGAGAAGCTTGAGGAGTTGGTGTTCAATCACAAGAGAATGTGGCAAAGGAGTGATCAACTACAACAACTCAAAGGGAATGTAGAAACATGAGAGAACCAAACCCCTCCTGCAAGATGACACAGAAAACAACAATGGCTGCAAGCTGTGCCTTGAGAAGGTCAGAGTAGACGTCAAGAAGATTTCTTTGCTAGGTGTGGAATTCAGCACAGAACCAGGCTATTCAGGGAGTCTGGAAATCCTCCCTGAAGGTTTTCAGGACTGGAAGGAGTTAGAGATAATGGGTGGGTAAAATGCTACATTAAAGCAGCTCTATTGACAGAAGAAGAGATGAGTGTATTCAGCATGGAAAACAGCTGTACTCGAAATGACTCTGCACAGCTCTGTGATTTCACAGCAGGGATGCTGTACTCTAAAAGAAGCGTGCACACTGAGGCCACATACAGCAAGGCGGGGATACGTTACAGGTCCTTCCACTGTGCAGAGGTGAATTTCCCAGCTCCCTGGGTAATTATTTTCCTCTTGCTCATGGGGAGGGGTAAAAAGGTACCTGAGGCAAGAAGGAAAAGGCATCTTTATTGAGATTAGAGCATGACTCTGTTGTAAGCCTTTTAATGAGGCACTAAGCATATGGTTCCCTCCTTCCATGGAAAAACAAGAAAGGCTTGTTGATCATTCAGCAGTGCTTTACATTTCTGCCACTGTGCTGCAACCTGGGCAAAGGTTTGATCGCTGCAAGGCACAAGATGGAGCAAACAAACCTTTGCCTGCTTCTTCTTGTGCCCTGCAGTGATCAAACCTCTGCTGAGGATGTAGCAAAAAGCTGGGCCTGCTGGGTCCCACACCAGATCCACAGCACATCATGTCCCAGGTATGTTTCCACCTCTGCCAAGGACCCTTTCCCAAGGTCTAAGAAAAACCACTGAGAGGTGTCCTAGCAACCAAGTGCCTATGCCTCATTTCTGAAACCTCTTAATGTATCCCACTGCAGAGTTTAAGGTGTAAAGAGTAACCCTTAAGCACTAGCTTGTGTCGCATTGGTGTTTTTGCTGGGCAGATACACCATCCTACTGAAGCAGGACTGAAGCAAGCACTGCACCCTACCTGGGCCATGAACAAGGAACTAAGTTTCCAAGTTTCCTTTTGACAAATACATGCATTCACTGGGTTTTTTTTATTTTTCTAACTGGGGGAGGAAATCAGCCATTATAGTGTATTCTCTGTGTCCCTAGGCCCACATATAATTTCCAGCATCTCTCCTCAGCATTCCACATTATAAAATCAATCTCTATTTAAGTAACAGAGGGATTTTTAAAAAAATTTTTAATAATGTATTTTGTGGTTTGTTACAGCCCCTCAGTGTTGTATTATTTATTTATTGTGCCTATATGGTGCCCTGCTATGTGGTAATAGAGGAGGTACAGAAATTAGAGACCGAAGTAAAACCAAGTTCAATAATTTTGCTACATCTAGAACTACATCCAAAATTAACAAAGGAGCAAAACTGCCATGCAAGAACAATACCATAATATTTTGTTCCCAAGTTTTAACTGATCCAGTGGAAACAAGCTGCAATACTCAGAAAGATCAATCATCACTGCAAGAAAAATTAGAACTGGATCTTAACCACGTATCCCAACGTGTTTCAGAAATAAGTAATATGCTGTGGAGTTCTTAAAAGTTAATAAATTTGCACACAGGCTCAAATGAAACAAATATAAAGGCTTTCTTTTCGCCCTTTTCTTACATTCTCCCTGCAAGGGTGGTTCCCTTTCAAAATACATTCAAAAGTCTTCAGCTCAGGGAAAAAGAAGATCAATTTACCTCAAAAATGGCTGCATTCACTAGGTGATATCTCGGCACCATTCACTTGGTAGCAAAGCTCCCACAAACTTCAGTAGGCTACAGTTTATCTTAAGGAGCTGAATTAATCACTGAAAACTGAAAGCATGAAAAGCAGGGGTTCTGGGCTTTGCCTGCAATTTGTGCTAACTCTTGGGGAAGTCATGGTTCTACACGCTCAGGCAGAACAGCTACAGCATGCCTGCTTCCCTGAGTTTGGCTGCAAGGAGCCCCATGGGCAGCCCAGTTCCACAGGCCCTGCCATCCATGGGAACAGTGCAGTGATCACACTCTTGAGTGGCAGGGAGTGGAAGGAAGCCAGATGTAGTGTGTATTTATTCACACAAATGAATCCCCATCCTTTGTGGTGGCCGAGACCTGGTACAGCAAGGAGGTGGAGCTGCCAGGAATAAGCAGTGTAATGACTTTCCCTTCAGGAGATCTTTACTGAACTACACAGAACTGGTTCTGGTATTCCTGGTTCAAATTTCTCATGCTTTGATCACTCAATTTACAAAGTTCAATACTTCTGACATCTTTCTGCAACACTCCATGTCTCATTCACTTCCCTCAAGATTGCTTTGAATAAATTTTTGGCTGACGGGTCTTCTTTCCATGTTGCTTCTTCCCCAGCTCCACAAGCACTCTTGTCCTGCAGAAATACACCTTTTTTCAAGGCTATTTTCCTGTTGCTCTGATGCCTGTCACTGCCTCTGAGTGGTGTCCCAGCTACCAGGCCAGTCTTTGATGAATGTCATACCATGGCACTGTGCCTTTCACCCCACTGCCAGGTGCCTGCCTGCTGGACTGCTCTAAGTCTTCACAGATGACAATAAGGCAATTTAGATCCTGACTACCAGGGTATCTGGAGTGTTGGTTGAGCCAGCAGCAGAGGTGATCATGTTGAGCCTACCCCTGCTTGCAACAGCCTTTCGAGATGTTCTGCTTCCTCAGACACTAGAATAAGACTAGGACAAATAACTTGATTTAATTTCTGTAGCTGATGAAGTGGTAAGGGTCTAGGCAGGAATTACAAATCCAGCCATGAGAGACTCAGCAATCTCAAAGCCTACTTGAAATAGTTCCAGAGGGAAAAATGCCATTTTATTGCTCCCAGGATTGGCTGTCTGAATCATACCTAAGAGGAAATTCCAAGAAAGCAGATAATGGGTTTCTGTGGATGGCACCTCCTTCACCCACTATGCAGTTGTCACTGGCCTTGGCATCAGGATCTGGTTTTATCTCATACAGAATAAAAACTCTCTAGTTTTAATTGAGAATGGCATACAGACAAAGCAAAGCAGTCTTGAGTGACCTTCCTAATTTGGTAACTCACTGACTGACCTCAGTCAGCCAAGGCTGGTTAGAGCCAGCCACGGCTGGCTCCAGAAGCTTTTCAGCTCATCAGTGTCAGATCTGAGTTTTTTGTGGGGAGAACCTGAGCCTGGTTCTCTTCGGAGGCAACCCTCACTGTGTCCAGACTAGCCAAGCTCCACATAAGCAAGGTGAAATGAATCTCCCGCTGAGGCAGAGCTGCACTACCATTCACACTCTGACACCTGAATTTGGGCTGGAAGCTGAGAGCCTGTTTTGTGATGGGAGCTTAGCAGCAGACCCAGAGGGTAGTAGTGCTCCAGCACTCATGAGCAGAGCTCATGCTGCCTCCCCAGGCAGCATGGCTTGCCTTCTGACACTGCAGTCCTCTCATCAAATTCTGCCACTGAATGAGGGGGTGTAGCACACATAACCAGACACAGCTGCTTCCCTCTTACAGTGGGGTATGCCGGTGTTTCCTCTGCAGCCCTGCCTTGCACCATGACACAAGGCCGTAAGAAGTGTCCTGCTGGATGCAAGAGACAATCCATCCCTCCCTGCACTGTGTCTTTGTGAGGGTTTGTGAGCCTGGCCATGACCTGCCTGGCCAACCCCTGCCTCCCCCTGTGTATGGATTTCCACACAGATTTCCCCAGAAGAGAGAGCTGTGGTGGAAGGGACTCCAGAGGGTACCTCTCTGTGGAGCTCTTCTAGCAGCATTTTTAGAATCTTCCATCCTCTAATTTGCCCAACCCCACAGGGGGCCCACCAGCACTGTCCACTTCTGCCATCTCTTGTAGCAACGAATTCCTACACCCACCTTGTAGAGAAATGTTTTCCTTCATCAGCTTTAAACTGATCTCGGTCTAGTGCTCCCTGTTTCTGGTTTTATGGGATTTGAATTCAGTGAATCATAATATTGCAGTTACCTTATTGCTGCCTACATGGTTTTGTAAAGGCCATTGCTTCTTTCTGTGGCTGCAAAGTAAACACCCTGAAACAGTATTGGAGATTTCCATTCCCCTTGCTGCTTAGTAGAGCTTGGAAGTCACAGAATTCATTGCTCATTTAAGAGAGCAGCGCATGTTTTAGACGTGGATTTTTGGTGGGAAGTGGTGTTTCCGGATGGTTAGTTTCCGTGTTTCTCGCAGGCCCTTACCACAGTTAACAGCTCTGCCTGAGGGAAAGGAATTAGCCCTGTTGTACATGTTTGCAAAAATACTGCCAGGTACACACCTGCAACTTTAGCTCAAATGCCTTTGAAAAATCATAGGTCAATTTTGAAAACTACCCATGATGGCTTTAAGCAACATAAATACTTTCCTTCTTGTGATGTCTTGCTGTGGTTTGAAATTAATCATTCAGACGCTATTCTCACCAGTGCTCCCCTGTCAGTGAGCAGTGAAAACTGTGTGGCACACTTCCTGAAAAGTACAAAACATTTTGATGACAATCTTCAGAAAGTCTGGCCATAGATACAATGGCTTCACTAACACACTCTAAAGAAGAGTAGGAATCTTTACCAATCTGCCCCAGAAATCTACATACCAGTTTCTTCCTCTGGAAACCAGACCAAATAAAACAGGCTGACCCCAAAGGGACTGCCTGCATATTAATTGGCCCAAATTTGTAAGATGCCTTGAGATAAAAGGTGTTATGAGGACTCTGGGAATGGATCCAAAACATGTTTCCCTGATGTAGTCCTGAGTAATTCTGTGCAGGTCTATCACAAGAATGATCTTTCTGTTCTCCTAAATCTGCTTGCTGAATGTGTTGCTCTCTTTCATCTCAGTTGTTAGAAAACAACTAGCTCAAGCCCTTGAATCAGCAATAAATCAACTTTTTTAAACAAAAAAACATAGCACACCCAGTAGATCAACTGACCTTTAGCCCTGAACATAAAACTGTGAAGTACATTACTGTTTGTTTTGTGATGCACCAGGCAACTCTCTATTCCTTTGCCTCGTCATGTGGTGCTCCTGGTGTTACTCTTGGCTACACTGTCACAATGCCATAGTGATTCAGACTCTGAATAACCCGTAGGTTTCTTCTCCTGGAGCATGTTAATAGGTTAAGCTCACAGTTGCTAATTCTATAGTATTTCAAAAGATGATTATATATTTATGCATTATTTATTGCACAAATCTAGCATGATATATTATTTACAGCAGTATTACGAGTATTTATTATTTATTATGTTCCTATATTAATATATATTATTTCAAGCAAGAATTTTTGCAGTGTTGTTTGTTGATTTCTGCTACTGGAGTATTCTGCAGAGTAGACAGTACTGTCCTGTGGGCTGAGACTGCTGAAATTGAATTACCTTGGCCAAGAAATGCTATTCACTTTTGCCTGAGCATTATTTTATAACTCAGGGATGGATTGTGGTCAGCTCTGTCTGGGTATAAATGACCATGAAGAGGCATGCAAGGTATCTGCTCTCCTCCTCCACATAAAATGCTAGTGCAGAGTCCCATACACCAAATTTCTTCTCCTCTGCCTGTGGACCTGGCAGATCCACAGACTGCTGCAGCTGCTACAGACATCCAGTGAGTTGTGGATACAGCTGTCCCCTTTGTTTTCCTCCCTTTGAGGCAGACCAGAATCATTCTAAATAGAAAATTGCACAAGCCTCAGCTGATGCAGACACTGGCTGGTTAGGGAAGTGATTTCTTGAAATGAACATTGGTATTGCAGCAAAAGCTCTAGCTTAGAGTTAACAGACCTTCACAAAAAGGCCTTGGTGAAATAAATTACTTTTGCTGGGGAATAGAACTATACAACAAAGACATGTCCAGTCCTCTGTGGTTTAATCTCAGCAACTGACCTCTTGTCTTGGAAATACAGAGCCTGAGTGGTCTGCTTCTGAGAAGAGCTACTCTTGGGCAAATCAGAAGAAAACACTGAAGATTGAAAAGGGCTGGAAGGCACCTTGTAGCAGAAATATGAATCCATCTTGAATACAAGTTTTAAAACTGCTGAGACCACAGCCCCATCCTTCCTCAGGGGTGCTGCCAAGCTTCTTCCTTAAAGCATGGGGTGGAGGCTTCTTCTTAAGAGTGTTCAGCTTTTAATGGTCTTTAAGTTCACCTTCCATTCCTACCCTGTTAAAAGCACTGCCAGACCACATCTACATATCTAGAGTCATGTCCAGTGTCTGATTTGCTTACATGTACTTGGGCTTATTCAAGAAGTACCTGTCCTGCAGTAGGCCTCTCTCCTTCCAACGACACCACCTTGGAGCTAATTTCTCCAGGCTGGCATGCTTTACCTGCACCATCTTCCATGACTTGTCATTGCAAGATGATCTGGAGTTCACTCAGACGTCTTTCACTTAAGGTGTTTCACTAAAGATGGTGGCTGTTTGCCAAGCAACCCTTACTTCTATTAGGAGATGAAGACATCTAAATCTTAAAGACAGTAGGTTAGGAGAGTCTTAACCTAACTAATCTTTAACGAGAAGACTTTCCCAGGTGGGTTTTAGATATTGTCTGAGGCTTCAAGGACTTCCGTGACCTAAGCTATTTGGTTGTCACTATGTCAACTGTCCTGAATCACCTTTGTCTGTGGGGTGTGCTATTTGTGTCCTGATTTTTCCAGTTACTCTGTGTTTTTATCTTTGGTGCCCCATATTCTCTTCAGCTGATTCTCTGATCCAAAGCCTCTCCATTGTGCCAGCTTGACTTCCCTCTCCTGGTTTTCTCAGCTTGCCTTACTATTCTGCTTCCTTTGATTTTTCTGTCTGCACTGAAAACACTCAAACTGTCTCCCTCCACCTCTGTTGACAAAACTGTTGCGCATACTCATTGATCTTCACACTTATCCTGACTCACTCCTCCTAGCGGTGGTGGAAAAACACCTGTTTATCCCAATTAAATTTTGATTGGCAATTAGCATCTACCTGTCACTATTACTCAGTTTTCTCCCATGTCTCCTTCAGCTACTTTCTATGCTATTTTTTCACCTGGTTTCCATGAGAACCATCTCAGTATATCTCTATCCTTCCAGACCTATATTTGGTTCCTGTCAGGAAAGAGCAAATACTTTACTCTCAGGCAGTATTTGAGGCTTCAGCTGTTCCAGCAAAACTTAGAATATGGTGAGATGGTGAGAGTCACCTCATCAAAATGTATCCAGGATACTCCATGTGTTCACATCCTGCTGCACCATAATAAATGGAAGTCTGTCCCATAGGACACTGTAGCTGTACACCCAGCTTCAGGTGACAGAAGCTTTACAGATGTGCCTCAAATCTCCAACTGTGGCAGTGAACAAGAACACTGATTTAAGAAAACAAGTTGACTTCCTTTCAAATCTCACCAGCCTGTGAGATGGGCAGCTGGACTTTAGATGAGATCCCTTCCTTCTGTTTTGATGACTGGCCTTGTGAGAGCTCCATTTGGAAGTTCACTGAGTCATTCAGTTGCAGTTTCACTGAGAGAATGAGAGTGAAGAGATGGGACTGCTCTCCTCCAATAGGACATGTAGCTCCCTGGCATAGAGAAGCAAAGGACCAAGCTTTGCAGAGGTCCTAGATGAGTCAGCCAGGTGACTGGCAGCCCCTCAGGAGTCAGGGCAGGACATAAATCCTCATGGGTGGCAATAAAGCACAACACAGGGATCTCTCAGTGCCCTCAAGGCAATGAAACTGCAACAAATTAAAGATGATGCAGTTTGTGTGGAAGACATTGCTGCATAGTGCCATGCTGTATACAGCCTCTGAGAAAATTACACTAAAGGACTATTTACTTCACAAAGCTCTCCCTCACCACCCAGTAAGAGTATTTTTAAAAACCACTATCTGGGGTTGGTATATGTGAGAGCTGCTAAACAGTAATAGTTCATTTTTTGCCAATGAGTGCATCAAATCTTGTCCACCTACAGCCTATGACAGTACCAGTTATGTGGTTCAGTTGGCTGAGTGTCCTTCTTGTATGGAGGTGCTTGTTTCAGCTCAGCACTAGCTCCAGCTTAGGGGTAGAGTCCTTACACTGTGAAGAGCAATAAACCACTGGCAGTCAGTATGCAATACTGCTCTATGCAGCTTTGTGAGAAAATATCCGAATTTCATTTTATATCGAGCCTGAATGGGAATACATGGCATGAGGGCCAGTGGTGTTTGCACCAGCTACATTGTCTCAGGGTAACCTTGTAAAGATCCAAAGTCCAAGATACAACCATGAAGACTTTGACATGCTTAGTCAGAGGCTCATGTAGCACAGCTTGTAATTACTTATTCCATGTATGAGAGCGGTGTGAAAAAGGAAGAGTCAAACTCCAGTTCTTGAGGAAGACAGTGGATGCATCATCTTTAGCTGTGCTACAATAGCTACCATGAACACTAGATAAGAGAAATGTGAAGTACTAAGTAAGAACAAACATCAGCTATTGCAATCTTTTTAGCAATACATAAAATTCAGTAATTTAGCAATACGTAAAATACAGTAAATTCCCCACTCATTCACCATTTTTTACCCCACCTGGATCGAGGGAAAAGGCCTCAGAGATTAACTCTCAAAATGCTTTATGAAAATTAACAAAAAGATGGCCTGTGCCATTTTGCTCATCCTTCTTTAACTCATAAAGCACTTGCATGTGAGTCTGCTGGGAAGGAG
>VYZP01052532.1:0-18384 GCA_013400635.1 Hypocryptadius cinnamomeus
TCTGAACCGGAGAATGAAATTGTTGGAATAACTCTGAAGCTTAATACTCATTTGCATTCAAAGACTTGTGTGCTTGCAGAGGCTAAAGCACTTCCAAGCCTAGCTCATCTCCACAGTCAGGCCTTTTTGGAGCGAGCTTGGAGCCTTCTGTGCACCCCAGCTGGACCCCCTGGCCAAGGCTAAGGAAGAGCCCCCCTCGGAAAACATGGGAAGCCAGGGGGTAACAGGTGAGCTGTTTCAGCTACTTCATATCCCCACAAATAGAGCGGGATAAAACTACAGCCAGAAAGTGAAACTACTCTGAAAAATCTGAGGCAACACTGTGTACACTTCTCTAGAGCACAAGGAAACTCGGTAGCAGGATTTTTTGTTCTTCCCTGGTAAATTTCTCTCCTGTGGAAATCCATAACAAACACTGTTTAAAGAGTTATAGCCCTGAGTAATCTCGATGGCACCCAGCCAGTATCACTGATTCTGTAGGAGGCCTCGTTGGAGACATATTTGGAACTAGTCTTGACTGACACTTATCCTTCTCCCTCCTGCTATAAAAAGAGTGCGTTTGCCTGTGTTGTTTTTAAATGAACTATTCTTGTTTGTGTTATGGAGGAAAACCCAACATACACATCATTAACGAGCCACTGAAAATAAGAGAGTGGGACTGGAGTATCTACATTTCAAGTTTATCATAACCCAAAGGGAAACACTAAAGTGGTTGGTTTATTGACATGTAGAAAACACCAGAATTCATCACCCACTTTTGACTTGTGTTGTTCTTTCCAAAATAGATGAGAAAAAAGAATTCACACAGATGTTTTCTAGAGTCAGAGCAGACTGAGCACAGACCCCAAAGCTCCTTCTCCTACAGAAGCTGCCTTGGCAGGGTGAAATGTCTGGGGGAGGTCTGTGCCTCAGGATTAGGCAGTGACTTTCCCTTCTTCAAACTCTTACCTCTCTAACCCTGCTTTTCCAACTCTTCCATCACCAAATATCCACATAAGGCTGCTCCCTTGTTTGTGAAGCAGAAAAATCAAAAATTTCTTGTAGTATCAGCTGTGTGATTCTTTTTGTTCTCTGTAACAGGAGCATTTTCAGCACTCAGAAACCAGAAAATCTGTCATGAATTAAATATGTTTAGGCTTAAATGATTTTAAAACACTCACTCCCTATAAAACTACTGTAGTAGTACAATTTTATGGTATATACAATTAACTTATATCGTATGTTCATTGAATGCTTTAATAAACATGGCATTTTGCTGGGCTTTCTCCTTCTGCTCCAGCTCCAGCACAACTTCAAAGTAGTCATTCCTGCACAAAGGGATATGAAATGTTCAGAGTCTGGGGTTGCAGGTGCATCAGTGCAGAATCACAGTGGGAATCACAGTGCAGAGAAATTGCTGTTTTGTTCAAAGATCTGTCATGGCTCCAAACCCAATGCTCGGAGGAAGAACTGCCAAGCAGGAGTGGGTAGAGGAGAACAGTGAGTAGGAACTCTGAGCTAGAGTAAAAATCCTGGAGTGACATAACCAGGGATGTCAGTCCTTACAGTTTCAGTAAAACAGACACAAAATTTGTCTTCTTGAAACTCACTTTGTATTGCTGGGCTGTAAATAAATTATTTTTTCCACATTATTTTGCTTACTGAATATGAAGGGACAGGGGATTCCCTCTGCATTCCCACTACATTGGGGCTTTCTCAGCATTACCTCTACTGGTGCTGGAGAACTCAAGAGCAGGAGATCCAAAACAAGGATGGCAGGGGATAGAGAGCCAAATGCATCTCTCGTGGAGAAGAACCTCACTTATAAACCAACAGTCTCAAAGGAACTTGCTTTTCCATCTATGTTGCTACTTTTCGGCCTGAAATCATGACTTTATAAGAAGACTGGCCTGCAAAGACTGAGATTTAGGAACACCTGCATCAAATTCTTACTCAGAATTCAAACAACAAAAGAAAAGTAATAAACCCCCTAAACAAACATAGTTTTACTCCACCTCCTTCCATACCCCTGGGAATAGGAAATCCATCCCTAAGTTCCCCTCTCTAAGCTGCTGATGCCAGGTTTTTCTCCTCTTACTTGATTCTACTGGCATTTCCATCATTCAAGAGCAGTTAATTTATGGCACTTGAGTTTCCTTTCTTTCAGAGCCAATAATTTCAGCAGGGAAGGTTCAGCACCAGGTACTGCTGCCATCACTGCCATTGGTCTGTGCTGACCTTTGGCAAGTTATTTAACCTCCCGATGTCTCCATTTGCCAGCCTGATGAATGGTGATGAAAACCACCTCACAATAATGTACTTTTTAAAAAAAGTTATTAAATAGTTGGCAATTACTGGATAAAGATGATTCTTAGCCCTTCAACACGGCTCCATCTCTTAGTAGATATTCAAAGTAGCTTTTGTCCGTGCTTGGTGCCCAGCCACTTTTGAAGTGACAAGTTAATTTTCACAGCAGAACAACACCTTGTGCACATCTCAGTTGCCTGTCCTCCTTTCCCAGACACACAGCCTCTGCTGCACTTATTTCTCAAGCACAGTGAGATACATACAGTCCTTGTTTCTAGGTTAGCTAACCATGACAGCTTATTTGAAATGGGAATAAAACAAAAGATGGGTGGATTTAATTTTTTAATGCATTGGTATTCCATTCATTCCTCTTTTTACTTATCATTCACCTCCAAGAATCATCTTCGACTTTACTTGCTCTTGTGTAATGATCAAATTACCAACAGCTGGTCAAATAGCAGTTTCTAAGCAGTGACCCCAAATTCCTGGAGAACCACAGAAGACACAGAAATGTGACCTGACCTGCTTAACCCTGTCTGACCTCCCTGGCCATGCAGCCTGACCTGACCTCACTCCTTTTATTCCTCACAACATGCTTTAATAGATTCCACCAGAGGAAAGCAGTGGGGGGAGAAGGAGTTAGTCTGCCTTAATGTCTTATTTCAGAGAAGTGTTTCCTTAGCTAAACATCATAACTCTCAACAGTGATTTCCAAATTGCTGGAACATTACCTCCCACCTTGCCACTGCAATCACTGCTTTGCCTGGGATATTCAGGGGTATTCCAGAGCCACTGTGCCTTTGCCAGCAGCACCTCGGAGAAAACACAAGACATTCCTCAGCAAGGATTTCTTGTTATCACAGAAAACTTCTTGTTCTGCAGAAAAGAGTGTTTGGGAATTTAATCCATCAGTCTGATAGACATTGCCACTTCTGTTTGGATTTGTTGGGAGAGGACAGGGAGGGGTCAATTTGCTGCCATATGATCCCCATCATAACGTAATAATAAATAATCTCAGAGAGTTGCAAGAGCAAACTGTCCCTCATAAGACAGAGCCAGGATTAGCACTGACCACACCTCTGGATTTCAGCCAGTGGCTCCTCATCACTTACTCCCTGTTTCCAGAGCATGGAGATCCTCCTGTCTTTCCAGGAGACCTGTATTTGCAGGCAGGCTTGGAAACTCAAAGACATAACAGATGTCTCCCTCCCCTTTAAATTTCTGCTTTTTCTCCACTTACAAAATGCTAATTAATTTGGGCTGAAATCTCTCTGATTCCTTACTTGCACAGCACACATTCCAGACTTGCTGCTCTCATAGGCAGTCTGAGCAGCATTACACTGAATGTCCCTGCCAAATTCACTGTGCTCTTGCAACTAAACCCCAGGTCTCCTCTTGTCTCCAGAATATTAAATATCCCTGGTTTTCAGTTAAGAAGTAGTGTAGCATAATCATTTCCACAGAGAGGTAAATGCTGTTTTCCAGAATAATCATTCAAAAGCATTTCTTAGTTACTATAAAGAAAGTATTCTCTCATCCCAAGGAGAAAGATCTTTAAAATTAGGTACACACACAATGGAAATAAAACCACCAAAATGGAAGGAATCCATGCCAAGGAGATCCTATGTATGGAAATTCAGTCACCCAATGAAGTTCCACCGAAGGGTAGAGAGGAAATCATGGGAATGTCAAACATTTAATCTGAGAAAATGGGTTATCCCATGTCACTGTGCTGATCAGGATGATTCTTTAATTTTGGCACCACAAGATGTGTGGGAAGAGCTGGCAACACGAAGCTCTACTGCTCTTCAGGCTCAGCTGGCAGCAGCCAGGCCATGTCTGATGGGCAAAATGGATGCTGGAAAAGCATCTTGTACCAGTACAAGATGACCAGAGACTTCAGCACATCCAGAGAGACAGAGCTGGGCTGAGGGAATTCAGCACCCAACACTACCATCAGCACTGAGGAAACTCATGTTAATTTTTAAGTGGGCCCCCAAGGGAGGTTTGGAAAACAATGAAGCCCTTCCAGCAATTAGAAGCAGACTTTTTTCAAAGCATACGAGAAAGCAAACCAGCTAGCCAAAAGACAGCTTCCAATGCCCAAGACTTTTACAAAATTTGTCCCAGTAGTCCAGTAATAGAAGTGAAAAAAATCATGGCATTGGACTGGATATATGATTTTGAAATTCCCAATGTCCACAGCATCATGTTTGCCCTGCAACAGTTCTAAGCCCAAGGTAATGGACAAATCCCTATGATCAGCAAGAGTCTGAATATCTGTTTGACTGCTGAACTTGTGCACTGGGGGTCTCTTTATTTTGTACACCCCTTTGCTCCATATTGGAAATCTTCCAAGACAGCTTGGTGTCTTGTTTGGAAAGCACAGGGCACAGAAATAGTGTCTTACTCCCATCAAGCCTTTTTTTCTGTGAAGAAAATCAATTTTAACCCAGTCAAAACACATATCCAGCCCTAAAGAACAAATTCCCACTGCCTCTCTTTTCCTGAAGTGCCTGTTCTTACTGATCCCTGGGCTGTTGTTCACTCAGAGCCTCTAGACTTTTAGAATCTCCTCACAAGTGCCTGGCTCTTCACATTAAATAGACATAGGCTGAAATTTAAATTATACTTTGGAATAATTTAATAATTTGGCTTCAAAACTGTGGAGACAACCTCCCTCCTTAAGAATCCTTCCAAAGCTGGCGGCTGGGCACAAATGCACCTTCCTAATCACTCAATCAGTTGGTAGAAAATAATTTCTTGTTTGGAACTGATACGATCCTTGCTTCAAAGGGGCAGGCTTGCCCTCAGAGTCCAGGCAGAGCTAGTGTGAGAGAAGAGGAGGATATGTTTTCTTTCTCTACCACCCATTGCTTACACGTGTGTATACTCAGAGAGAGCTTTACTGCTGCAATGCATCCTTTTTTGAACAGGTTAAACAGTTGCTGTATCTCTGTTAACAATTGGATTGGAATATCCCAAGAGATCATCAGTCCATCTCCTGGCCCTGCACAGACACCCCAACAATCCCACCTTGTCTCTGAGAGCATTGTCCAAATGCTCCTGGAGCTCTGGCACCTTCAGGGCTGTGCCCATTCCCTGGAGAGCCTGGGCAGTGCCCAGCACCCTCTGGGGGAAGAACCTTTCCTGACATCCAGCCTAAATCTCCCTGACACAGCTCCAGCCTTTCCCTGGGTCCTATTCCTGAGCTGAGATCGGAGCTGCCCTTGGGAAGAAGTTACAGACTGATTTGAGGTCTCCCCTCAGTCTCCCCTTCCCCAGGATAATGAGAGTTGGGAACTCTGTGTCCCTGAAACTGCAGAGGGAATCTCAGCAGGCAAAATATAAGAACTTACTGCGGGCTGGAATCTGGCCAGCTACCAAATTTCTCATCCCTTGCAGAAAGTGCTAACACACAATGGGAGGTCAGAGCTTCAGTTTTAAGTCTCATTAGAAAAAAATGGCCCTGTCAGCAGCACGGGACCCTGTAACTCAGCAGTGACCTGTCTGGTTCCATCAGATGTTTCCCTTTGCTGTGGCTTTGCCACCGTAACTCCCACACTGAACAGCACAGGCTGCTGGCACCAGCTGAGTTCAGATCTCCCCTTCCTGGGCTCCTGTGGCTTCTCCAGCACAGAGGCAAAGGCTTAAAGAGCACTGCTGGAGCAGTCAGGCTCAGTTTGTCAGGAGGAATAGGCTGTGCCCAATCCACCCTGCACAAATCAGATGAATAATTACAGCAAAGGGCTTCAGGCAGTTCACAAAGAACCTGGTGTGTAAGGCTTTGTTCAGAGATGAAATTTCCTCCTTACCAAAGCTCATAAATATCTTTCAAACCTTAAGCAAATAAATTTGCCATTTTTCTCATCTTACAGAACCAGTTTTTCTCAGGGCAAAGCAACAGTGGCACAGTTCATACAGAAATGTGGGGTTTGTACTGTTTCCACTCAGGGGCTATCAATGGGGAGAGAGGAGGAGAACAACACCTAGCACTCCATGTTGGCATATCTGGTTCACTTGCTTTGTGCCTGTGGTTATTCTGGCACTGCAGAACAGTTTAGATCTCTGGGACTGCTCCCTGAACACTCTGAAGGGCAGTGTCCTTGTCAGGCCTGTAAGAGAATCATGGTATGGGTGGGATTAGTCCCTAAAGTCCATCTAGTTCCCCACCCTGCCGTGGGCGGGGACACTCCCCACTAGCCCAGGCTGCTCCAAGCCCCACCTAACCTGGCCTCAGACACACTTCCAAGGAGGGGTGCCACAGCTTCTCTGGGCAGCTTGTGCCAGGGCTTTCCACCCTCACAGGGAAGAATTTTTTCCTAACAGCCAACCTAACCTCACCTTCTGTCAGGAGAAAGCCATTCCCCTTTGCCCTGGCACTCCAGGCCCTTGTCCCAAGCTTCTCTTCTCTCGCTGAGCAACTCCTACTGTCCCAGCCTTTCCTCCCAGCAGAGCTGCTCCATCCCTCTGACCATCCTGGTGCCTCCTCTGGATTTGCTTCAGCGGCTCCAGGTCCTCTTTGTGCTGGGCCCAGGGCTGGGACAGCTCTGCAGATGGGGTCTCACCTGAGGGGGCTGAGGGGCAGAAAGGGAGGTACCAAATCCACTCACTAATAACACCACAGCTGCTTTCACACAGGCATTGAGCAGAAACTCGGGATATTTCTAGGCACTCCCAGCCATCCAGGAAGATTGTATTGGAGCTGGAACTGTTCCTGGCCCACACTGCAGTCTCCAGCAGCAGCCAGATCATCCTTCTCCCAGTTTCCCACAAAACTCTTACTGTATACTCACAAAATAAATTTTAAAATATGAATAATTAAAAAGCAAAATATGTCTTAGAGTTTAACAGCTATGAAGGAGAACGTTCAGCCACAAAAGGTATGGTTTTAATAATTAATTGCTGCTTTATTTAGCACAGAAGCAAATGTCTTAGATCAGAATTAAAGCCTTGTAAGTGAGTTCCTTGAACATGGCCAAGAAAAAGTGGGATAAAAACTTAGTCACAAAAGGCAAGAGAAGAAGGAGAAAAGAGTTCTATAAAAGCCTAAATTGAACAAAGTAATAAAAGGCTTATTTAAAAAAACACATGAAAATTTTCTTCTCAGTTCCAAAGAATGGATGCAACCCTCATGGATTTATCCCACGTGTCGTGCTCCTGTTTCCATTGCCCTGCCGGAATGCCATTTCCTGGGCAGGCAGCACTGAAGGAACACAAAGCCTTGCCTGCCAGGATCCCCTGAGGTGAGCACAGAGCCCAGGCTGTGCCCACCCTGCTCCTCCTCAGCCCTTCCTCTCCCTCATCCAGCCATGCCTCCACCATCACCAAGTTTTGCTGGAAAAAAGCAGCTGTTGGGGCTGGAAGGAGACGAGGCAGCAGAACGTGCCTCACCACAGGAAGCTGCAGGGAGGAGAATGGGGCAGAGCACACAATAAATAGCATAGAAAGAGGAAGAAAATTTATTTTTCTTGATTACTCTCCAGTACGTTAATAAAACCTGCTTACTTCATGTACCCCTGAGAACAGTAACATCTCAGATGTGTTTGCAACCCAGTTACCACAACACTGAGTTAGTGCATGGGACTGAGAAGCAGAAAACATGTCAAAAAACCCCTAATCCTGCTTTCTAGCTCCCTTAACCACTTCACAGGCTAAACTACATGAGTGTAGAGAAGAGAAACATCAGTAACTACCAGTTTGTAGCAATAATTTATTTTGTATAACAGTTTGCAGCATGGCTACAAATTTTCACTGGTTATTTCTGTGTTTTTAGTTTCCAAGACTGAGCATGGAAGCACAATAATATTTTTGTTTCAAGGATTCCTGCAAACTAATGGAGGAGATGCCTTTCCACTACAGTCTATTCACAGCTAAAATGCAAAATATATTCTGCAAGCTGCCCAAAATTAAAAGGAAAGATGAAAAATATGAATGTACTTTCAGGACTGGAATCTCCCTCTCCTGAGCTTCATGTGAAAGGATGTTCAAGCAGGAGTGGAGTCACAAAGTGGAATCACAGTCCAGCCTAGGGACATCCTTTTCAAACTGCAGTTTCACCTAAGCATTCATGGAAATGGTTTTATGGTATTTTTGAGTAATTTTATTTGCTTAACCAATCTTCAGAATTTTGAGATGTCTTTTCTCCTACATTTTCAATTATCATGTAGTCATCACTGCACATCATTTGCTGCACTCTCAAAACCAATTCACGAGTCAATATAGACGGTAATCAAGTGGAAAAAAGTATTGGAAAAAACAAAGATATGTCTTAACAGAGGGGAACTGAAGACCTATAACAATGCTTCTGCCTTAATGTTAAGAAAACATAGAACTGGCTGCTTCATCCCTGTTTTGCTGTTTCTCAGGAGAAGCTTTGTGGCTGATGCAAAAGGCAAGTTGCAAATCCAGCTCCAGGTGCACATGATAGAGGTGGGACTGGAATAACAGGGATATCCCAGTCTCAGGCTCAGAGAGAAAAGCAGGAGCCGTATGAGAACCACAAGATGGGATTATAAGGGATGAAATCTCTCTGCAGAATTGCAGGCAGCATTGCACGCAGGATTAGGGTTTAGGAAGAGAGAATTCCAGAGCTCCAGACCAGCAAGGAGAATGAGTTGAGGAGTTTGAATGTGCTCTCTTCCAGGAGTTCACAGTGAGCAGGAGATCCCTAAGCTTTTTTCTTGACTGGTCACATCGTTTGTGGCAGCTGGAAAAGAAGAGACAGGGACTGGTTGCAAAGGGGAGGAGTTTCCTTATGAGATAATTCTGCTCATGAGAAATAAATTAGAAACATTTGGAAAATAGGGTGTGTAAGTTATTACTGCCTGAGGGCAGCAGGAAATTATGAGAATAATAGTGTATGCATGTCTTTGGCTATTATTTACCTTGGCATTCAATAAGCCATGGGGAGTTGCCAGAGCAGCTTCTACACCAATGGTACAAAAGCTCCATGAACGTTATTTCTCCATCACAGAGACACCCACACCCACACACCCCAAAAAATTGAAATGACAGGGAGATTTTGAGAAGGAGTCCTGGAAGTAGCAGCCTCAGGAGGATCTCCTTCTTTTGCTGGAGTAAATAAATTACTTCAAGGAATTCCTTTGGCTGAAAAAATGTTCACTTCTAACCCAATTGTGAATGCTGTAAATGCCTTTAGCTGGAGCCTGAGAATGGCCATGGTGCCACAGAATATCTGCATTATCACACACTGTTAACAAACCTTTTCCAGCAGTAACTTATCACAACTGAATCCTATAGTGGATACTGAATCCTTAGTAAATCCTATTTCAATCAGACATCTCTTCTATCCTCTGCTTTCAGCCAATGATGACCCAAATTTTTCAAAGTCCAAACCAGAAAAGATATTGAAAATCATGAAAAGGGGAAAAGCACAGCAGACAAGGACAGGGGCAGAACTGAACTGAGCAGCCCCTGATTTACACTCCACTGCAAGCACCAAAGGGCCTGGCACCTCCACCTTAAAGGTCACATGTAGTTATTAACTTGATTTAGGAACCAAACGGCTGAAGGGAGACTTGGAACTTGATTCACTTTTCATTAATTTATTTTGAAAATTTATGGACAAGTAAAACATAATGATTTAGACAGGACACCCTTCCCAAACTTAGATCCTTGTACACACTTGACATAGTTGGAGATTTTGAGGGTGCTCCTGCAAACTGCTTTTGCAAGACAAAGACACTCTGCAGAGCAACTTTGAATAAAAAGAAAAAAGCAGGGAAAGATATTAAAAATTAAGTGGGACGCAGAAGAAGGCCAAAAGGAAAAAGAGACAACAAAAGCAGTTGCTGGAGATGGAACAGTTTTACATCTAACAATTCAGTGGGGGTTGAGGTGGTGTTAGGAAAAGCAAATGCCTTAAGCTGTGGATGGGTTTATGATTGTGGATTGAATATCCAGCAATCCCCAGCGGGTGTTTCCTGCAGTGCCAAAGGATGTTCACAACTGCAGTCCTGCAGCCACTCCAGCATTCCCTGAGCTGGGGGTGAGCACAAAGGACAAACATGCAGACAGAGGCTTGGGACAAAGAGCCCAGGCTCAGACTCCAAACCTGGAATGCCAGGGAGATGAATTTCATTTCCAAGCCTCGCTGCACTGGGCTGGGTAAGAAGTGTGTGGTGAGGAGGGACCCCAGGGCAGGCCAGCAAGAAGAACAAATCCCAGGTCTGCAGTGGCTGTGTGGTGCCAGCACCTTCCAGGAAACCTGCACCAGCTGGAGAAAGCTGGGATGGAACTGAAACATCTCAAATTTACAACCAACAGACAAAATCATCTTCCTTTTCATTTGTAAATGATACCACACAGCAAAGTTATTCTTCAAATTAAGTTATTGGGTCCAAGAAAAACACTTAGATTCTGAACAGAAAAAGGGACACAATGTAAAGATGAGCAAGAGTCCAGTGAAAGAGATAAACCAGTTAGTACCAAATTTTTCACTAATTTTTCTCACACACAGTGAGGTTCACTTTCCCCAGACTCTCTGAACTCTCTTTCTCATTTTGTGTTTGACCTTAGGATCTCAATCCAGTTTACAAAAAATACAAGTCAGAAAGCAGATGGAAGACATTAATACAAATAAATAACTTGGGGATTTTTTTCATTTGGGTTTTTTTGTTTGTTTGTTTTTGGTTTTTGGGTTGTTTTTTTTTTTGTTGCACTGCGGGTTTTTTGTGAATTTTCTCTCAAGCACTCACCATGTGTGGTATTTGGGTTTTTTGTTTTTCTTGTTGCCTACCACAAGAGCTGTTCCATGGGGTAAGTGCTTTGTCCACTCTCAAGGTCTTGTAATGAATCTCTGTTTTGTAATGTTTTCTTTAAGCTCTAGTTTCTGTGGCCACACAACTGGAACTTTTGTTTTAGAAAAATTAAAAGCAAATTTATTAGATTTTTTTTCCTTCTGTTCTGGATAGTGGATAGAAAAGCGGGGGAAAACCACCAAAGGATCACAGTTTCAATAATTCCATGGTGGGTTTTAATTAAAACATCCTTGCCATAATCCAGTTTAAAAAGCAGCACTCAGTGGGCAGAGGTTTATGAAAGACCAGCACGAGATCAATGCTCCAAACCTGAACTGACGGTGAGGTCAATGTAGGTGGCCAAATGAAGTGCAATATGAAAACAAATGAATATTTCGCACAATATGCCAATGAATGAAGAGAGATGCAATGGGAGGAATTAATTTTCTGGGGAGAGATAAAGATCCAGGAGACAAGTCTGTGAGCTGAGGAGGTTTCTGGAGTGACTCTGCAGCAGCTCCAGTTCATCTAAGAAATACTGAGCACAAAGGACTGTTGCTCGCTGCAGATCAGTGTAACCAAGCACCTAAAAAGGACTCAAAATCCTTCCCTTGGTTTGTGAGCTGGGAAATGCAGCACCACAAAGGTGACCTCAAACATCCTTGAAGCCTTACCTTCCCTGCAAAAGAGGTAGGATGTCTTTCCTGGTAGACTGGGCTCTTCAGATATGTGACAGTTGTCAGATGGAAGAACAGAAATGAGATTGCACAGGCACCTTTGTCCCTCACCTGCACACAGGTAAGCAGCCCCCTGGGCTGTACCAGAGTCTGTTTGCTACAGATAAACCAACCTGTGACTTTGTTTCTTCCCTTGTGAAGATGGTAAATATTGATTTCATTGCATTCCCAGCATATTCCTACATCAGTCCTGGGATCTTCTCTGTCCCAAGACTTCAGCCTCACTCTCTTACTTTCCAGAATGGAATTTTATCCCAGAGTGGGGCACGTTGAGCCTTGTTCTGAGCCCTCATGACAAGGAGCACCTTGAGGGGCTGGAGCATGTCCAGGAAAGGGAACAGAACTGGGGAAGGGGTTGGAACCCCAGGAGAGGCTGAGGGAGCTGGGAAAGGGGCTCAGCCTGGAGAAAAGGAGGCTCAGGGGGGACCTTCTGGCTCTGCACAACTCCTGACAGGAGGGGACAGCCAGGGGGGTCAGGTTCTGCTCCCAGGGAACAGGGACAGCAGGAGACGGAACGTCCTCAAGATGTGCTGGGGGGGATGGGGGGAATGAGAGGTGGGTTAGGTTGGATATTCTAAAAATTTCTTCATGGAAAGGTTGGTCAGCCCAGGGCAGTGCTGCAGTCCCCATCTCTGATGGGGATTTACCAGCCCTGTGGATATAGCACTTGGGCACATGGGTCAGTGGTGTCCTTGGCAGTGTTGGGGAATGGTTGGAGTCCATGATCTCAGAGGGCTTTCCCAACCTTAATGATTCCATGACTGTGACAAGCTGCTGGCTCTTCCCAGTCTGGAGGAACCCAGTGTGACTCCTGTGCTCTCTGAGATAGAAATTACCCTCTTTGCACTGTGCAAAATCAATGAAAATGCTGCAGGGGACTATGGCCACCAGCTGGGGAGCACTCAGGAGTGCTGTTTACTGACAGAAAAGGGACATTCTCCTGCCTCTACCCTGCAGCTAAGGAGATGTGCAAGGCTGCTGGCTCAGCCATGCCTGGAGGAGTGGCAGCGCAAGGGGAAGGAGCCTAAAATCAACTGCTGAGCCCTTGCAACCTCCTGGAACACAAGAGGTATGAGTTCACCTGCACAACTCCTGCTAAAAGCAAGGGAGGAAGGAACAGGCCATGTAAAAAAACAGACTTGATGCTCATCTCAAATGGCAATTGCACCTTTAAAGGCAATTGCCAAATTATTCCTGTTCAAATCAAGAGAGATAAAGACTGAGAGCTAAGTGGGGGCAGCAGCTAGAGAGCTCTGTCTGGCTAAGGGTGGAATTCAGCATCAGCCTGGAAATTATTTTTTCTCTTGCACATATTGCAAAGCTTCTGAGAAGATTTCTGGAAAACACCCACAAAAGGAAGGATTCATTATTTCATGGAGACAATTTTTAGGCTGAGGCAAAAATCCAGTGTTGCCCAGTGGGTTGAACTGAATGTGATGCACATGGTTGCAGTCAAATCCAAATTTCTAAAGCACCATGTCTGGGAAGGCTTTCTCTCACTGGCTTTCCTGTTTTACCCATGTACACACTGAGAAAGACCCATGTTTTATCTTTCAGAGCAGGATTTAGGGATCACAGGGATTACAGAACAGTGTGGGGTACACACTGGCAAGCTGCCCACAGACTCCTGCATTGATCCACGATCCTGTACTCTACCCTGGAAATCCTGGCATTCATTCTCCTTTCACAGGAGAAGTATAAGATAGGGGAGAAAATGTCAAAACTAATTTTACCCAAATTAATTCTAAGGGAAGACTTGCACAGTACTGTCCTTGTGTTTTCCTCCCTAGCCCCATGTCATCCTGCTTACTCTTAGGTGGAAAAAATATTATTTTGAATGTGTAAAAGCCAGACAGTGGTGAAGAATTTAATCAAGACTTACAGCAACCATGATGGTCATAACTCAAACATCACATTTGTGGGCTTTTTGTGGGGAGCTGGTCTTGCAGTATTTTATACATTTTGTATTTCTCACAAAGACACAGCTCCTGGAATTAAGAAATTACTTACCAGTCTTCTCTGTCAACTACAAGATTGTAGAAAATTCTAGAAAACAATCCTAATGGCCATCCAGAAAGTAAAATCCTGAACTCTGTTTCTGGGATCTGATTTATGACTTTGGTACACTCAGAATGGTCTGTAGTCATATAAAAAAATTAAGTGGGAGTTTTTCCTCTCCTTTAAAAATCTGGTTTATAAATCAGTCTGAAGGAATGAAACTGCAATGTTCTAGGTTTTTCCTGTAGAAGTGTTAAGCTAAAAGACTCAGCACATTCCCGAAATGATTCCTGCATGCAGACAGGGTCCCTAAAACTCCTTTCTATTTCTACACACTCTTCTGAGTTCAGATTCTCAGCTGAGAATCTAAAACCACCAAAGCTTAGTCAATAATGTATTTTTATTACATCAGCGATCTAAGACACAGATAACCAAACTCTGACAAGTCCATCAAGTACCACTGGGAATGGTGTGGCCAAACATCCCTGTGTTAGTGTAGAAAGGACCATAGAAATCAAGAATCATAATATTCCTGCAAAAACATAGCAAGAAGCAATAGCATTAGGAGGTAATAATTTAGACTGGTTCACCATGAAATTTCCTAGGACTAAGGAGAACAAAAACTGGAATTGAAATCAATGCCAGCACTGCTTTTCTGTGAGAATGCCTTTGTTCCCTCACCCCGTCTGAAGCACTCCATATGGCAGAGCCCCTGTCCTCTGACAGGATTCCTCCAGTATTGCTCCAGCCCATAAATCCATTGTGTCCCATCTCTAGTTGTGTCTGGGCTGTAATGTCTGGGCTGTAATCTCCAGGCTGTAATCTCTTATCCTTGCACCCACACTCAGAGCGGTTCTCTTCTCTGTAAACAGCAATCCAATACAGGATCCAAGGGATGCACATTAATGGTTAAAAAAAACCCAAACACAACCTTCTCAAAAAATACAAACACAACCCTTCTCAAAAGAACTAAACAATTATGTTCATGCTGGTCATGAAGCATTAGGAAATCAGGGCCAGCCACAGGGCCCAGAGTGCCTGAATCACCCCAGCTGTTCCCTGACTCCAAGATGAAAGTTTTAAAATCTTTCCCTTTTTAGAACAGTGGCAAAATTGATGGCTCACAGCCAGCAGCAGAGAACAGCTGCCCCACCCAGAGATGAAAAACAGGAACATTTACCTCCAGCTTCCTTCTTCATAAGATCTTTGTGGGGAATGGAGGGAATTGAAAATTCAAGTTCCCTCAGGTATCCCTGTCCTTTGAACTGCAGGGAGCCCAATCTGCAGAGAATGCATAGGCATGTGGGACATACTAGTGACTCCCACACCACACCATTTACCCTTCCCATTTCTTGATATTAAGTTTTAGCTTTAATTCTTTTCTGATAAGTGAATTTTCACAAATTTTCAGCTGACAGTTGTACTCCTGTGTGGAGAAAAGAGGGGTTGACTTCAGTGCAGGGATGTGGTATGGAAAGGTGACCAGAAGCTCTTGTATCTGACACTGATACAAAGCTGAGGGCAGACACATGGTTGCTCACAATGTGAAATACTGGGATGAACTGATGTATTCCATGGGAGTCATTCTTGTTTCTCCTGTTCCTCATCTTTACACTTAATTCTGACATTTAAACTGCAGCCAGTTCTGGCTACATCCTGTCAGTAATTTTGTACCATATCAGCACCTCAGTGGATCAAAGCAAGCACTAAATTCAGCCCTGGAATTCTGCTTTGGACTATGCTTAGCGTGGTTCCATGCACAGAGCAGCCCAGCTGTGTGTTTGGTTTAGGAGGATCTGCAAAACCAATCCTTGGTTTGGGTCTTTACATCCTGGCTGGAGGTTGTGCTACTCCTAAAGCATGTTTTGTGTTTAAGTGTCTCCAAAATAAACTGATTCAATACATTCTAAACCCACTCCAATGCAGAGAAAGCAGAACTGATGAGGGGACTCCCTTCAAAAAAAGTGCACTCTTGCTCAAATCAAAACACTAATTCAGGTAAAGCTCCTTTCAGCTGAAAAGTAATCACAGAGGCAGGGGCTTAGCAAGTGGTGTTTGATAGGAGTTCATTATCATAGCCACAGCCATTCCAGGGAATCCCAGCAGCTCTGTACCTTCTTACATGTTACCATCCTTAATTTCCTAAAAGTCCCCTGCAAATCTTTCCCCAAACACAGGAAAGCCCCAGATTACACACAATGGAAAGAGGGATGGTTTGTGGTAAGCTGATGTCTGAACACACCATATCCCTTCCCTGAACAACAGAAAGAGGAGGAACTATTTAAGGAAGTACTCGGATATGTTCCCCTTGCTATGCATAGGATATGAGGACACCAAAACATTACAGTATAGGCTGTGGAGGAGAACCATCAAGTGTGAATGCAACACCCTAAGCTGTCACAAAAGCAGGGGTTACCCATTGAAAAGATGACAAGACATGGAGGCAGAGCAGACCTGTAGTTCTTCCTCCATTAATTCTGGTGCATCAAGGAGTTTTCTCTGCTTCTACAGCATAAATGAACAGAATTTTCCATGGGCTTCCAATGCAGCAGTGGCCACAGGAATCCTACACAGTCAGTACCTTTAGTCCTGAATCTGATATGTAACTGACCCAGGGCAACATAAGGAGCTGAACCCCCCAGCAAAGGCCCCAAACCCCAGCTCAGAACCCACTCACTAAAGGTGCCAGGTGCACAGCAAGGCTGGTACAACTGAGTCTTCGCTGGCTTTGTTTCCTCAGCAACTCATTTGCTGGTTTTTGGACAAATGTGCATATTTGTATTGTACAAGACCCTACTGGGGGAGCACAAGATGAAACCTTTCCTTGGAAAAACCTCGTTTTGAGCTTCTAAAAAAATGTCTATGTGAAGAGCAGATTTAGCATTAGCATTTTGCACCATAAGAAGACAAAGGCTTACGTAATAAAATTAAAAATTATTTATCTCCAATATGACCCCTGCCCCTGAAAGCACTCATTGCCAGCCGGACAGAAAACCCTACAGAGTTCAGGCTGTCTTAGTGATCCTCGAAGATTCTGTTCTGCTGAACATTCTCCCTCCAGCAGCAGCTCTCAAACCACCGAAGGGCAATGCTCTGCTTTAGCACTGGCCTTGTTTAAGTGTCTGCACTTGTCAGCCATCCTCCACTTGGATGGAAATAGATAAGACCCCAGATAAGAGCCTTTCAGGACAACTCCCTTCCCCTCACCCTCCTTCCCTGCCTACAGACCTGCCCTCAGCAAAGGACTTCTCAGTATTTCTCCTGTCCAACCCAATCAGACACTCCGAGTTCAACGCTCTCTTTTTATCCTTCCACGTGACAGGGAAATGGGGAAAAGAGCTGAGGGGGCCAAGGAATGAGAATCCTGTGGCTTTTGTGTGCAGTTAAAATGAAAGGGAAAAGGGGATGCTCTGCTACTCTATGTTATTTTTATTAAATCCCTTCATAAACCTTAGCTTGTTTTCACAACTAATTTAAGAGCCTCTTTTTCACCTATCAGGAACTCCCAGATACTGTAGCCTGTTATTTCTGGTGCATCCTAGTATTCCACACAAACTGCTCCTCAGGTCTGAACTCAATTTCTTCACTGACACTACCCACTGGTGCACCAAAAAAAGATCCCTTTCCTTCAGGGCAGACATTCACTGCTTTACCTTTTTTTTTTTTCCTAAGAATATCCCAAATGTGTTTCTTTCATGCATCCTTCAATTGCTGATTAACAGCTAACTACTTCCACTCTGGAATATCAGCCTATGTATCCCTTGCATGTTATACATCAGGCTGAGACTGTAAATTCCTCCAGGCAGGCATCTGCTTAACCTACGTATTTGAAAAAAAGGGAGATTGGGTCAGACTGATTTTTCTCAGCTGACAAGGGGGAGCCAGGCAGAAATAAAGAAAGAAAATAACCATGAGGGCAAAAAGGGAAAACAAAGAATGGGGAAGGAAGGTAAGGAAGAAAAAAGGAAAATAAAAGGGTTGCTGGAGAGTGGGAATAGAGAGTGAGCTAATATATTTGATGAAAATGCAACATTAGCAAGCACAGTGTGATTTGACAAGTGTGAACAAGCCTCCACCAATGTTAAAAAGCACTACATCTGGCAATGTGTCAATGTTTAAGCAGCACTTTCCTTCTCCTCCCCATGCTGGGATTCTGCATCCTTGATATTCCCTCAGATCCACTTCTAAGCTGTTTAGGTCTACAGGAATACATTTGTAGAGGTGGATTGGACAGAGAGCAGATATACATTTGAAGTAATTACAGTCACTACCATTCTCTCTCTCCCCAGGTTACCTCATTACAAAGGAAAAGATCAGCAAAATATTGTGAAATGCTGATATCCATCCAAAGATGGGGAATCATTTAAAACAGAAACGTTGGGGTTAACCATATGGCATTTAACCTACCTATCCCCTTGTGCATATTCCTTTTACTCCAGCAAATACATGGCAATGAGATCACTTGTCTTTCGAAATACAGCAACAGTGCTGGGGCACTGAATTCAGCAGCTGCAGAATCTTAACCAGGGCAGGATACATATGTGAAAGGAATTTTAAAATTTCCTCAAACAACTTTCTCTCAGAACCCGTGTTGATATTTT
>VYZP01052533.1:5456-19743 GCA_013400635.1 Hypocryptadius cinnamomeus
GTCCCTAAAGACAGACACAGCTCTGGGGTGTCCCTAAAGGCAGACACAGCTCTGGGGTGTCCCTAAAGGCAGACACAGCTCTGGGGTGTCCCCAGGCCAGGGACAGCCCTGGGGTGTCCCCAAAGGCAGGAGCTGTGGGATGAGAGCTGAGGGTCCCAAAGGCATTTGGAGGTTGTGGTTTTGGGCAGCTCCAAAGACTCTGGGTTGGGTCTTGCCATCACCTGGATTCTGAGATTAATCATCCATTAATCAATTAACCATCCATGGGGAAGAAATCAATCAATTAGGGAGGAATCCTTCCCTTCCAACCCAAACCACTCCAGGATCCTCTAACTGCACGACTCGCCACCAAAGGAACTGTGACAATCACTGCATCTATGCCCGCGTTTATTTATACTGAACAGCTTTAAAAATACAGAATAAAATAGCTTTATCTACTATTATTCACAACATCTGGTCCAAATATTACATTTTTAAATATTTAGTTGTTTAATGAAGCAATGTTAGAAAAAAAAAAAGGAATAAAAAAAAATCTGTAAAGGAATTACACATCTTGGAACAAGAAAAAAAAAATCAAAAAAAACCCCCCCCAAAATAAACTTTTGCTGTTGAACAAAAAAGTTTTACAGCCAAAGTCAGTCACGAAAAGTCATGGAAAAAAGGAAATTTATCCCCACCGCCTAAGAACAGTCAATAGTTTGTTACACCAGAGGTTGTTCTGAACAGACAAATACAGGAATTCTTGGGCTGGCAGCACGGGCAGTGCCCAGCAGGGCAGAGCCACCCCGGGTGCCACTCACAGCCCCAGCCCAGCGGGAATTCCAGCCGGGAGCGCCCGGGGTGGCTCCGAGCCCATCCCAGACCCCAGCCAGCCCTGGGACCCCCCCAGGACACAAAGTGCAGCCGGGGGGACTCTGCTGCCAGAAATGAGTGACCCCCCCCGGCCCCGCTTGGAAAAAGGAAAGGAAAAGGGGAGGAAAAAGCCGATTTTGGTTGGAGAAGGCCACAAAGAAGCAAAGGTGAGGGTGGTGCTGGTCTCACACAGGCTCTGCAAGCACAGGCTGCTCAGGTGGGGAGGCATCCAAGGGCTCAGACCGCAGGCTCGGGCTCTGCCACCGCGAGCGCAGCGCTGCTTGTACCCAACGCGTCAGGATTTGCACTTTTTGGGGTGTCAATGACTCACTGAGGGGTTTTTCTCCAATTCTGCCCCCGGGAGCCCCGAGGGCTCAGCAGGGAGGGAACAACAAAAGCCTCCAGTTTTGGGTAGGAACACAAAGATGGGTAAATAAAGTATACACAACCACTATAGATTCGTCAATGAAGAAATTCTACCATCACATGACATTGTCATGACACTCATACCACTCCCTCCCAGGAAAAGCCTTCTCCTGAGCGGAAATGTTATTTTCTTAATATATGGAAATAAAATACTGCAATATTCATGTACAAACCAAGTTGTCATATTTCAAGTCAGTATTAAAAGGCAATAAAAGCAAATTTGGGGTTGAAAAGGTTGAGCTTTCTGAGCGAGGTACGTGCTAAGTCCCTCCAATATGACAACGTTAATCAGTCATAGCTGTCAGCTACGAAACCTAAATTTCTATAGGCATAATTTGCAAGTATTTGCTTTAGAAAACGTGTTTCAACATGTCAGCAAGAACCCTTAATTGAACCTAAAAAAAATACAATAGAATATCAATTACAAAAATCCCAAGTTACTTTGTTTGTATACACTGATGCCACCTCTGATATGACAAAATGAGATTTCTACCATGAATATTTGCCCTTCCCTCTCCAAATCTGGTTGAAATTTCTCATCACCTCTTCACTCACCTCTCAGCTGCCAACTTCCCTGGGTGCTTGGAGTTTGGCTGTTGGAAAAGGCAGGGAAGGACAGGGAGGAAAATCCAGCATGGCACTGGCAGTCAGGTTGCACCTGGATGTCCCCAGCACACACAAAATTTGTGTTGAATTCTCCCCAAACCTGCAGCTTCATCCTCTCCACCCCAGCCAGCAGCCTGGCAGGGGCACCCAAATCCCTGGAATTTGGAATTTTAATGCTCCCCAAACCTGCAGCCTCATCCTCTCCACCCCTGCCAGCAGCTCAGCACAGGCACCCAAATCCCTGGAATTTGGAATTTTAATGCTCCCCAAACCTGCAGCCTCATCCTCTCCACCCCTGCCAGCAGCTCAGCACAGGCACCCAAATCCCTGGAATTTGGAATTTCACAGCAGCCACTTGGGAAAGTGACCAGGAGAAGGGACCAGGAAAAGGGAAGGATTTAAGGTCCAAAATGCCCCCTGCACCTGCACAAACCTGGGGTGAACTCAAGGATTTCCCCCCCCCCCCCAAAAAGCACTGCTCTCCTTCCCCTGGGGGAGCCCCAGGAGGGGACAGGGCAGCTCCTCTTCCCAAAACTCACCTCAAACTTCCCAAGCCCAGCTCAGCCCAGCCCTTCCTGCACACCCAGGGGTCCTTCCCGAGCCCAGGGCTCACCTTGGACCATTCACCCTGGGAGGAGGTGGGGGTTTGTCCCACTGCCCAGCTGGGATCCAAACGGACCCAATTCCAGCTGCTCCCAAGGGCAGGGGCTGAGGGAACGGGCACAAACCACAAAAAGAATCAAATCCAACAGAAAACTGGGCTGCACCTGCCTGGAGAGTGCTGTGGGGAAGGAGGGGAGTTCTGCTCCAGGGAGGAGAGAGAATTTATCCAGGATTTGCTGCCCTGGGACTTGGAGTGTCTTGGGAATCCCCACTGGGAACTCAGCCGGATTCCCTCAGCGGGGTGAGAGACACAAACTCTGCTCTCACCCCCTCCTCTCTCTGCAGTCAGCTGGAAATGAAAAGCTTTTCCTCCCTTTCTCCACTTTCACAGGATAACCAACTGTGGCATGTGCCACCACCACAAGCCCTCAGGCTGCACAGCCTCCAGAGATGGCTTTTGTTTCCCTTCTGGACGGGCATTTTTAACCCCTCCACGTCTGCCACGCGTCTGTGGCTGCACAGACAGCTGGGGAATCTGGAAGCTCCGTGCCACTGAGCAGAGGGCCCCACACCCAAACCGTGTGCAGGCAGGCAGGGGAACCCAACACCTCGCTCCCTGGGGAGGAAACACTGAAAAATGAGCAAAAATGACTTTTTGTTTCACAGGCAAACCAACCTCGTCTACTACACAACGACTCTTCCGAGCAGCTCTGAGTCCAACTGACACCAAGACTGCAAACTACTGAAAGTTCCCCGAAGGAAGCAGGAACAAAGGCATGCTTGGACACGGGAAAAGCGGGGTAAAACAGTTTCTGGAAACAGCCATGGCATGCTGAGAACGATCTCCACGGAATCATTCCCACTCTACACTACTCAGCACTGATCTGTCAAGCTCCGTCCTTGCCCTCCCCACCCCAACCCGTCCATGCTTCAATAACCCAGAACAAATTCCCCTGGGAGCAGACTCAGAGAAAACAGAGTTCCTGTGCTCCTGTCCAGTAGTCAAACTTGGATAAATAGATCAGGGGGTTACAGGATCTACTGGTATGGTTTTCCAGGAATACAAAACGCAAGCACCGTAGAGCATTACTGGCCTTGAAATTACATTACACAACATTTCCCTGATGATCTCCACAGCTGAAAATGCTTTTGGGGCCACACTGAAGTCTAAAACTAACTTGCAATAGTAAGAACATTAAACAGGAATAAAACTGTTAATCATGAATGCATGATGAGCGTGAACACCCACATAACAGCAGAGCTGAGACTATTCCAGGAACAAAAAAAGAGATCTGAGTGGTGCCCAGATTGGACCCAATACCCGTGAACCCATCTGGTGGGTGAGGCTGCAGGTGCAGTGTCTCTGCTGGCCCAAACCCCTTCCCAGCAGGAATCAGCCTCTGGAGAAGCCCCACAAGAGGAGAAGGAAGAGCCATCAGCAAAAAAACCACCCCTGCTCAGACCCAAGCGTGGCTGTCCCTGCAGGGAACAACTGTTAATTAATGCTTGGAGCTGCTCAGCTAATTAGCATTTCTGGCCAGGAAGCATCCTGCTGGACACAGGCACTGAACCCAAGCACTGCCTGCAGGTCCTGTGTGAGCTCAGGTCTGCCACCCCTGAACTCCCCAGGTTTGTGTGTCCCCGTAAGGAAATCCTGGTGGGGAAAAGCAAAAACGAGAAATGCTGTCAGGAAAAGAAGTGGCTGCTGCAGCACTGAGCCAGCCAAGCCAGGCACGGCTTTCAGAGGCAAGGTCATTCCAGAAACTTCCTGTCTGAGCACTGGATGTGGCACTGAAACCAGGGATCGTTCAGAATGAAACTCTCCTGATTTGGCAGCATCAGCTGAGCCGGTTTCCAGGGCGCTGAGAACACGGAATGTGCAAATCACTGAGCAGCACAACAGCATCCATGGGATCTGACATGATCAGAAGGAAATATTTCTCCTTTTCTCTCTTTTTTTCCCCCCCCTCCTTCTCCAAGGTTCAGCTTTCCTGGCATAACCAATGCTGAGGGCTTCAATAAAATCACCGTAAAAACGAAAAATTTGCAGCAGCACCTCCACACCTCCACCTAAACCCATTATAACCCAACAGAATTAGGTGCACAGCTCTCTCCAACTTCCCAAAATCAGCAGGATTTGCCCCAGAGACACTAGACCTGGCTCCCACCACCCACAGCAGGAAAAGCTTTTTTTTTTTCTTTTTTTTTTCTTTTTTTTTTTAAATCCGTCTCAGCTCTGGTTCCAGAATTTAAATGCAGATATACAAAACATATATTTTAATGCTTCTTAATCAGCAAGAAACTGCAAATACATCTTTGACTACAACTAGATAATATAATTTCAGCTAAGGCTATACTGTAGCTTCTGAGTCTTCATCTGAACTCCTGCAGTTACTGCTTTTCCTGAAGCCTTTCCACGTGTACCCCACGAAGGTGGGGCTGATGGGCAGGAAGCTGAAACACCTGTATTTCTTAATGAAGTTCATGCCAAAAGGCAGATCATAGGTTTCCATGCCATCCAGGGATTTGCTTCCTTTGCCAACTCCTTTCTTCCACTTCCGAATTCCCCTTTCTTCAGGGCTTCCTAGGAATCAGAAGAAAAGGAGGAAAATATATTTATATTCATGGATATCTTTACATGGACACACAGGCCTAAAGCAGAGCCTGAAAGGAGAATGAAAACACCAAGGCTCTGCCACCAAGTTCAGCAAAGCTCTGGGAAGATCTCCCAGGCTCCTCAAAAAGGGAACAACACATTGTCTGTCTTATTTTGTAACTGGAAGTCAAGGCAAATTTCTCCTCTGGAATGGAAGCAGCTTTGGATCTCAAACCCAGTTTTACTGGAGACAGTTTAATCTGTCTCCTGGAGACTGGTTTGGTTTTATCAGGATTTTTTAGGTGTTTTACAGGATGGGATTTTAACCTGGGAAGGATTCCAGGTGCTCTCAGGGGAAGGGAGGGCAGGTGTAAGGACTCTGCTCCTGCTGTGAGAACAGCCAGCCCCAAAAGCAGGGATCTCCTGCCCCTGTTGTGCCCCAGGGAATGCTGCTTTTACCCAGGGAATGCTGCTTTTACCCAGGGAATGCTGCTTTTACCCAGGGAATTCTGCCCTCCTGCAGGGCATTCTGCCTGTCTCCAGGGAATGCTGCCTGTCTCCAGGGAATTCTGCTTTTACCCAGGGAATTCTGCCCTTCTCCACGACATGCTACCATTCTCCACAGATTTCTGCCCTTCTGCAGGGATTTCTGCCTGTCTCCAGGGATTTCTGCATGTCTCCAGGGATTTCTGCCCTTCTCCAGGGATTGCTGCCCTTCTCCAGGGATTGCTGCCCTTCTCCAGGGAATGCTGCCCTTCTCCAGGGCATGCTGCCCTTCTCCAGGGAATGCTGCCCTTCTCCAGGGATTGCTGCCATTCTCCAGGGATTTCTGCCTGTCTCCAGGGATTTCTGCCCTTCTCCAGGGATTTCTGCCCTTCTCCAGGGAATGCTGCCCTTCTCCAGGGCTTGCTGCCCTTCTCCAGGGAATGCTGCCCTTCTCCAGGGCATGCTGCCCTTCTCCAGGGAATGCTGCCCTTCTCCAGGGCATGCTGCCCTTCTCCAGGGAATGCTGCCATTCTCCAGAGATTTCTGCCTGTCTCCAGGGATTTCTGCCTGTCTCCAGGGATTTCTGCCTGTCTCCAGGGCATGCTGCCCTTCTCCAGGGATTGCTGCCCTTCTCCAGGGATTGCTGCCATTCTCCAGGGATTGCTGCCTGTCTCCAGGGATTTCTGCCCTTCTCCAGGGATTTCTGCCCTTCTCCAGGGAATGCTGCCCTTCTCCAGGGCATGCTGCCCTTCTCCAGGGAATGCTGCCCTTCTCCAGGGCATGCTGCCCTTCTCCAGGGAATGCTGCCATTCTCCAGAGATTTCTGCCTGTCTCCAGGGATTTCTGCCTGTCTCCAGGGATTTCTGCCTGTCTCCAGGGCATGCTGCCCTTCTCCAGGGATTGCTGCCCTTCTCCAGGGATTGCTGCCATTCTCCAGGGATTTCTGCCTGTCTCCAGGGATTTCTGCCCTTCTCCAGGGATTTCTGCCCTTCTCCAGGGAATGCTGCCCTTCTCCAGGGCACGCTGCAGGGTCACAGCTCGGGGCTCACCTGGGATGGTGTTGTCCAGGACGAAGGCCACGCAGCCCCCGACGAACATGGCCGTGGTGAGCAGGACGTTCAGCACCTGATCAATGCCTGCAATTCCTGCAGCAACAGGGGAAAACCTGCTGGGGTTTGGGGTTTGTCACCACCCACATCCCCCTGATTCCCCCCTGGCTGAGCTTGTGCTGAGCTCATGGGTTTGCTCAGAAGGGGCTCTGGGAGGCACGGGGGGGTTGATGCAGAACCTCCCCCCAGGGCACCAGCACGGGACATTGTTCCCCAAAATGCAACTTTCAGGAACTCTCAGCTGCTCACAGAAATGTCACAAAGCACCATTTCAGTTCCTACTGCAGACACAACTAATCTGAGCTAAGCAGAAAACCGTGGAGTGCAAAAGAGAAGTGTTCAGATTGCAAAATCGTAACTTTCTATACAATAATTATTTTATATAATTATTTTATAAATAAATAATAATTAGTTTTATAAATATTTTGCAAATAATTCTTTTTATAAATCTTTATTTTTTAAAGGGGCACGGATTTACAGCCCCAGTTGTGGAAGAACGCAGCATTAACCACATAAAGCTTGAGGGATCTGCTTTTCTAACCACTTACAGCAGGACAGATATGCCCTTAAATCCTGGTCTGAAGGCATAGTGGAAAGAAAAGTCAGTTAATACTTTGTTTAAAAACCCCCAAACAAGCCCAAAGCAGTGAAATATTTCCTTTGAGTCCATCTCTGGTGACACATACTGGCATGAGCACAGCTGAGGGTCACATGAAAACAGAAAACCTTTCTAGTGAACTCCTCAAAGCTACAATTCCCTTAACAGTCTGCAAAGGAATTCACTAAAATTAAAATTCACACCCAGAACACGTCTGAGTGACAGACAGTTCCAACCCCCAAACAATTCCCCACCTTGCAAACTCTGCCTTGCTGTTTCCCCTTAATCTTTTAGCATCATTTTCAGCTCACATTCACCCTTCCAGTTTTTCTTTCAGCCCAGCTGGTAACTGCACCCAGAGAAAGCAGGAAAGCTCCAGCTGTGTCCCACTGGAACACTCCCTGCAGGTCTCAGCCTCCCAAAAAATTCTCCTCTGAACACACACAGAGCTTGTCTGGACCTACAGCCTTTCCTGTCTGCATAATTTGGGGTTTTCCTCCATAATTTGGGTTTTTCCTCCACAATTTTGGGGTTTTCCTCCACAATTTGGTTTCCTCTTCCTGCCCCTCTGTACCTGATGGATTTTCCACGTGAGCACAAGGCAGAAGTGCTCATGTGGAGGAGCAGGAGCACGTACCTGTGACCAGGGGGTTCTGTTTGAGATAGCTGGGCAGGACGAGCCCAAAGAAGATGGAAAATCCCAGCACAAAGAGGTTCCGGGAAGAATTCAGATCAATGAACTGCAGGTTGGACAGACCCACGGCCGTGATCATCCCTGAACACAAAACACCCCAAAACCAGCTTTTAGGTAAGTCTTTTTCCTCAAAAAAACAAACAAACAAACCAGCAAAATATCCCTAGAGATACCTCCCAGTACATTTGGAATGGTTTGTCAGAAAAGCGCATGGAGTTTTGTTAATAGCACAGCAACTGCTTTTCCTTCTTTTTCCTTTTAATCTGTGTTTTTAGAAACTAGCAAACCTGAGAATCAGTGCACCATGAAACCACAGACCAGTGCAACCACAAAGAAAAGACTTTGGTAGATTATTAGGAAAGCAGTGTTACTCCTCTCTCTGGGGATTTCCTCCTGTTAAGCAAACGTAAAGCCAGTAACACCGCTTTGTGTTTTGGATATTCTTTCACATAAAAACACTCTTTCATTACCCAAAACATGCCTGGAGGAGCACAGAGGTTCCTGTTATCAAATATTCCTTAGAAGCAGCAAACAACCAAGCCCCTTACCAAAGAGGGTGCAGAAGAGAGCCCCCAGCACGGGGTCGGGCAGCGATGCGAAGAGCGCGCTGAACTTGCCCACCATGCCCAGCAGCAGCATGAAGGCAGCTCCATACTGGATCACCCTGCGGCTGCCAACCTGCAGGAAAACAGGACAGGACACGGGGTGAGGGCTGCCCTCAGCCCAGCCTCACACCTGCTGTTTTATTCTGTTGCTCAGGTTACATTTCAGCTCGTTCCTGGCTCCTGTGTGTGTTTCGTTTTGGTGCTGAGCTTGGCTGAGCCACAGCTGCTCTGCAGCCAAGCTCAGCCTTCCCAGGCCGGCCCTAAAACCATCTGGAACTGCCACAGTCACCAGGGAACGTGGGGCAAACCACACCAAAGAGAGATGGCAAATGGAAAATATCAAATAAATTTCGTGTGCTGCTGCCCTGGGACACGGGAATAAATTAAACACTTCCCAGGTCATGGGAAGGAGGGGCAGGAGTTTTAGGCTTAGATTAGCAGCTGGTTTTGTGACACCCTCAGAGAGCAGGGCTGAATGCAAATCAGGGCTGTGCTAACACTGAAACCAAGGGCCTGCACTTCCTTCCCAGCATTACTTTAAGCATTCAAGATTGAAGCAGGCAGTGGCTCTCTGTGGTGCAGGGGGGGTGGATAAACCTGAAGTTGGTATTTTAACATCTTTTATTGCCACAAAAGGTGCTCCAGGGACAATAAAAACTCTTTTACATTAAGATGGTTTCTAGAAAAGCCCTTTGCAGGTCCCCTGGTACAGAGCAGCAGGGTTCAAAAAGGAAATATTCATTTGTTCATCATGTGTGACTGAGCTAAATGAGAGAAATGAGAAACTACAGATCCAACAGGTGTGAGGAGGGGAAAATCCTTCCTTGCCCCCATTCCTCACTGCTGAGCTCCAGGTGAGCTCCTTCCCCTGCAAACAGAGCTCTGCTACACCATCAACTGGAATTACAACAGAATTTAGCTGGCACCTTTCTCTGCTCTTTATAAAAATCATTTCTGCTGGGCCACTGAGATCTTGTTCTACAATTCTCTTCCTGCCAGAAAGAGGCAAACCCTTTGAAAACCTGTGTGACAGTGACATTTATTTATGCAAACAAATTAAAGCTACTGAAAACATCCCAGGTGCATTCAGCTCAGGCTCTGTATTCATTCCCAGCACACACACTTATTTTGGAGTGATTATTTTGGTACCTGGAGCCTCCATTCCAGTATCACCACTATGGCAAGAGCTGCTTTAGCCCCAGCTAATCAGAGCTAATTGATCTTGCTCTCATCAAGTAAAACACACACTGCCTCAAAGGCTTTGCAGCACTTCCATCCAGCTGAATTTAAATTTAAGTGTAATTACATACCAATTTCAAGGGAGGGAAGTGCCCTGGAGATGCAGCACTGAAGATTTCCTCTCCCACATCAACAGCAGAGCATCTCTGTGCCAAAATTCTGTCTGAAGCTGAGGAACTGCTGGGTTTTGGGGAATGAATGTGCAGCAGGGGAACAAGAGCACAGCCTGCTGCAGAGCCACCCTGGGCAGCTCCACTCCCTGCCACAGCTGCCACTTCAACTTTCCACTGCTCCAGCATGAAATGCACACTCATTTCTGTGGGCTGCTCATAAAAAAAAGTCTGTTAATTCATCTCAACCCCCATGAAGTAACAATGGGAAGGGAGCAGAACAGAATAAACCTTTCTTTAAGGGTTTTTTCTGAGCAGAACTTCTCTCCTAGGAGATTGCCATGAGCTGGATGGTGACTGGTACAGACAGCAGATGGTGCTGTTAGCGTTGAATTGCACCCCAAAGCCAGCAGAATCACCCTTTGTGCAGCAGAAGGGAGGGCTGAGGACAAACACATCATTTGTTGTATGTGATCAGGCAGGGGGATGAGTTACTGCAAGTGGAGGACAGGCATTTTCTATCCTTGCACGAAGATTTATGGCTCCCACGTTCAACACCCAACAAGGTGGACCTATTTACAACACAAATCACTCTTAGCAATGCTGCTGCTGTCCCTTACCAAGGTTAAATTAACAATATCAGGCAGATCTCTCTGCAGCCAAGGCCTCCCAGCTCAGCCAGGCAGATCCAGCCCCACACGTGAGCAAAGGAGCTCCTCAGGCACTCAAACATTTTTTGTTGAGCAACATCACCAGAAATAAATAAACCCCTAAGCCTTAAACCCAAACACTGAGGGTCCTTTTAACTCTGAAAGAACCTTGGCTGCAGCCCCTGGGCCAGTGCCACATCCCAGTACAGACAGAGATAAAGCCCAAGCACCTGACATTGCATTTTCACATTTTGTGTGTAAGTGAGGCATTAAAAAGTCACTTCCTACTGATGCTTTCAGAGTCAAGACACCCAAAAAGCAGCAATTTCTCCACAGTTTACAGTGTTTGTGCCTCAACTCACACCACCCCAGAGCCCTGGAATGCTGCTTGGGTTTTCCAAGAGTCAGTTTATGCAGCAGCATCTGCTTTGTGGGGATTCTAACTGCCTTTTACTCTGAATAAAAGGATTTTTTAAGGTCCTGATGTACAATAATGCATTTCCCTCAGACAAGAGCTGGTTGGTACAGACAGTCAGGTATACTCAGAATGATCTGGGAAGTTTGTGTGCACAGGAATGGAGCAGAATGGTCTCCTGGAAGAGGATTATGAACACAAGGAACCCCTGAGGGCTCCCAGCAAAGCACTTCACCTTTGTGATGCCCAGGACCCCAATGTTGGGGCTGGAGGAGGTGGATCCATTCCCTGTCCCAAACACTCCATCCAGAACACAGGAGAGACCCTCGATGAAAATGCCCCTGGAATCCCAAAGAGAACACAAGAGTTGGTACAGGCACACACGCACTGGGGGGGCTCCTGAATGCCACAGGGGCTTCTGCTCCACCATGGAATTACTGTAATCCATGGTTCAAGCTCCAACACACCTGGAAAACACACTGGAGTTCTGTTTCCTGAGTCTCAGACCCCCCCATTCTTAAACTGAGGAAATTGTATTAAAAACTCAAATAAAGCTTCAGAGCTGCTCTGTTTCTAAACTGCACGCCAGGTGATTTTGACAACCCCAATCCCAGAACCAGTTTAGAGCTCTTTCCCTGTGGAAACTGTGCTGGTAACTTCCACAGACTCCAGCAGGAATAGGACTGGGATTCAAATGTAACAAAACAACCCCAGATGCCATTTCCACCCTGCATTTCAGACCCCTGGCCCTGGCCTTTGACCAAACTGCAACGCTTCACCTCAGAGCACATTCCTGCTTATCCCAAGGGGGAAAAAACCTAAAAACCCAAACAGGCTGAGACACTGCAGGTACTTGTGGCTGGGACAGACCTGTTGATGGCGTGGATGGGAGGAGGAGGAGCACAGGAGAGCCTGGCACAGGCGTAGTAGTCGCCGATGGACTCGATGATGCTGGCCACCACGGCGCTCAGCATGCCGATCACGCCCGCCGCCGAGATGGTGGGCAGCCCCCACTGGACTGTGGAGAGAGCAAAACTCAAATCTTCCTGCCCCAGCACACAGCCTGGCTACCAAATAAACACAAACCTGGTGGGATTGGGGAGTGGTTTGGGTTGGGAAGGGGTTTTAGGATCCCTCAGCACTGCCCAGGCCAGCGCTGGCCGCGTCCCCAAGTGCCACATCCACACTGCTGCTCAATCCCCCAGGGGTGGGGACTCCAGCACTGCCACAGGGCTGGGCAGCCCTTCTGGGCAAGAAATATTCTCCAATATCACTCTGAGCCTCCCCTGGCACGGCCTGGGCTGTTCCCTCTCCTCCTAACCCTGCTCCCTAAATCCTCCTATCCCCTAACCCTATTTGGGATAAGATCCCAAATCCCCTCTGGCTGTCCCTTCCTGTCAGGAGTTGTGCAGAGTCAGAAGTTCCCCCCGATCCCATTTCCTCCCTCTGAGCCCCTTTCCCAGTTCCCTCAGCCCCTCCTGGGGCTCTACTCCCTGCCCTGGACACACTCCAGCCCCTCCATGTCCTTGTCCCGAGGGGCCAGAAGTGACCCTGGGATTGAGGGGGGCCCCCCCAGTGCCCAGCACTGCCCCAGGCACTGTTTATTTATCTCTGATGGGAACAACAAACTCCCTTCACTCTAACACAGTCTGGCAAGTTCAAGGAGATGAAAGGAGCAAAGGAAAAACCGCCAAGCAAACTGCTTTGATCACACTTGGAAAAATCCCAGGGAACCATAAAACCCCACTTAAAAAAAAAAAAAAAAATTCCTCCTGTTCAGGAATCAGGAATTTGAGCTACAGCTTGTGAGAAAACAATCCTGGCCAGTGAGGCAAATGCCACTGTATTATTATTGCTCCAAAAAGTCACTTTGGTCACAAGTTTAGTCAACCAAAGAGGATGGCAACAACCAGCTCTGATCACTGCACAAACACCTCCCAGCTCCAGATTTTTGTAGTAGAGAAAATAAGATTAATTTAAGCCTGCAGAAAAGCCTGGCAGGTTTTCCACAGCAATTGCCTCGATGCTTTTATCTCTTTGAAATAGATGAGCCTCCTGCAACAAAGGGATCTTCAGTCACACAGGAGTGAATGAACCTCACAAATAAAAATGGGCTGATCAGGGTGGAGAAGTTTTCCTCCTCTTCTTTCCCAAAAGCTTCTATTCTTCATCTGCTGCTTTAGAAGTGGTTTCTTTTAAAAACCAAAGCATATGGAAAACCACAATGAAGCTGCCTCATCACCATGTGGTGGCATAGCTGATAATTCCTGTATTTCTATTCTAAAATGACATTATTCCCTAATTGCCCTGTTAATTTCTGAAGGGTGAGCCAGTTGTGCAATCTCACGCCATAAACCCAGCCTTTAACAGCTTTAAACCCAGAGGTGGCCAACATAAAAATACATCCAAAACGTTGTGTGAAGTGTTTGGTGCTGTCCTGTAAATAATTTCATTGCCCTCTGATAAGCAGGGGCTGGCATTCCCTGGCTTGCCCGTGCCAGCAGTGCCTTGGCAAGTCAGGGCATTTTCTGCCATGAACAGTTGTGCTCATCCAGGAATGGGTGTGTTTGGGGCAGGGAAGTGCAGCAGGCTGGGAGGAACTCCCCACAGAAGTGACTCTTCAGACAATGAGAGCCAGGGACTTCAGCAGAGCTGTAAAAACCTGTCCCTGGCACTGTGCAGCATTAACAGCACTGCCAAGGACTGAAAAATCAGCCAGCCTTGGATCTCCACGTCAGAGGTGCAGCCACTTGTTATCAGGAGAGTCACCCAGACCAATCCTGCAAACTGCAGCTTCAGAACCTCAGCCTTCCTTGGGTGGGACCTTAAGGCATCAGCTGAAGAGGAAAACAAGGAAAAACCACCAGCAGGCAAGGAGAGCGGTGTGTGCTGGAACTGTGGAATGGTTTGGACTGGGAGGGACCCTCAGAGCCATGAGCAGGGACCCCTCCCACTGTCCCAGGCTGCTCCAAGCTCTGTCCAGCCTGGGACACTGCCAGGGATGGATCATCCATACCACCCAAAGGTTATGGAATAAACCACTGAGACAGCCAGCAGAGCTGTGGATTCTGGGGAGCCAGGGCTATGGAATAAACCACTGAGAGAGCCAGCAGAGCTGTGGATTCTGGGGAGCCAGGGCTATGGAATAAACCACTGAGAGAGAGCCAGCAGAGCTTTGGAACAAGGGGAATGGCACTGCTGGGTTCTGGGGAACCAGAGTCATGGAATAAACCACTGAGAGAGAGCCAGCAGAGCTTTGGAACAAGGGGAATGGCACTGCTGGATTCTGGGGAACCAG
>VYZP01052533.1:20546-45370 GCA_013400635.1 Hypocryptadius cinnamomeus
AGATACTGTATGGATTTGTATGGAAAAGACATGCTGTGTATAGATACTGTATGGATTTGTATGGAAAAGACATGTTGTGTATAGATACTGTATGGATTTGTATGGAAAAGACATGCTGTGTACAGATACTGTATGGATTTGTATGGAAAAGACATGCTGTGTACAGATACTGTATGGATTTGTATGGAAAAGACATGCTGTGTACAGATACTGTATGGATTTGTATGGAAAAGACATTATATATAGATATTGTATGTATTCATATGTAAAAGACATACTACATGTAGATATTGTATGTATATAGTATGTAAAATACATACTATATATAGATATTGTATGTAAATAGTATGCAAAAGACATACTATATATATTGTATGTAAATAGTATGCAAAAGACATACTATATATAGATATTGCATGTAAATAGTATGTAAAATGCATACTATATATAGATACTGTATGTAAAATACATATCATATATAGATACTTTATGTATATAGTATGCAAAACACATCCTATATGTAGATACTGTATGTAAAACACATACTATATATACTGTATGTATATAGTATGTAAAATACACACCATATATAGAGACTGTATGTATTCATATGTACAATACATATTATATATTATACATGCTATATATACTTAGAGATAAATGCTGATTTAGAAATGTTATGGGACAGGATGGTTGCTGTTGAGAGAGAAATGGAGTTGGAAGAAAGTTTTCAAGGATGGTTTTATAAGCAAGATGAGGTATTTTGGAGAAATGGAATTATGAAAGATGTATTGCAGTAGGATTTATGAGGGGTAGTTTTAGAGGATTGGTTTTAAGGTATTTATAGTATAGTGTGGTAAAAAGTTTATTCTGAGGTTAAGAAATGCTTATAGTGTTTTGTCTAATTTGTTGGACAATACCCTTTTTCTAACCCAAAAATAAAATAAATAAAAACCATTTCCCCCTGTGTGCACAAACTTCCCTTCCCCTCCCCATCACTCCCACAGCTCCTCAGCACAGGCAGACACCAGAGTGGCCACAAAATCTGAATATTTCCTGTGGCAAATAATCCATTACATTTCCAATAAATCCACTTAAGATTTATCTCACCTTTGTGAGTATTCTATTGTGAAGAAAAATCAAAACCAACAACACCCCACCCCCACCAAAACAGATTTTTTTTCTTTTTTTTGCCAAAGGCAGAACAAGTTCAACGACTTACAGGGAACATCTTGAAAAGCTGCAGCCTGTATGCTGTCCATCCTTTCTTGGATTTATAAATGGGCAAGGGAAATTTGACATTTCTGGCATACTGGGAGAACAACAATACTAGGAAAATAGTCCTGAGAAAAAAAGGAGGATGAGGAGGATGAGACAAGAGAGAAATGTCATTAGCACCAATACATGACAAATTCTTTTTAGCACAAACCTCTTCAGACCCTTTGGAGGCAGAACATAAAAACAGATTTTCAATTTAAGCAGAAGACAAGGCAGCAAAATGATTAAAATTATTATTCCTCAAATGCCAAAGCAGAATTTGTATTCTGAAGTGCTGCAAAACACAGCAGCTGCAAGCAGATAAATGGATCAGGGACAGGCCCAGACTGAAGGGGGATTTTCAGTTAAAATTCCTGTGCTGCCCCTTCTCTGCTCCCAAACTCCACCTGTGGGCCAGGGCTGCCCTGTAAAGCACAAAACTTGCTGCCAGAACCTGGCAAGAAACAGGGAAACTGTAAAAACAAATTTTTACATTTCAAAATTTGCATCCAACTCCAAAGCACTTGAGGAAATTTCTGTCAGGGAAATTTTTTCTCTTCATATTTTTTAATATGAATCTTCCACTAAACAGCTGCAAACGAAGCAGAATGGAGCCCAAGCCCCAAGATTTGCTGCCAGTGCAGTTCATCAGTATTAGATGTCTCAATTATTATGCATTAGCCCCATTAATGAAACTGTCAAGCTCCTCTAGACATTAAAAATTATTTTTTACAGCCAAAAGAAGCCCCCACTGCCCTGAAAAATCAGCAGCCAGGGCACATTGCTCAATTCTGAAGGAGTAATTCTCAATTCTCAACCCAGCTGTGCTCTGCAAGGGCCTCCCAAAGACTGGAGCTGTCTGCAGAAGCAAAGCTCTGCTGAAATCTGAGATTATGTTTTTATCAGCTGACTTGAAAAATAAAAAGAGGATTTTCAGCCTCTCTTCTGCCCCGGATCAGACACAAACCAGTTTTTGTCTCCCTCAGTCTTCAGGAAAAGGAGGGGCATTTACAGGAGTCCAGGAGAAAAGCAAAATATACACCTTTTCCATGCAGGAACCCCAGAATCCCCCCAAAATCCACCACGGGCTCCCCTCCCTCCCACACCAGCCCTGAGGACAGGGAGCTTTGGATTTGATTTAGCACAGAGTTGTAAAAAATACAATATTCAATTACTGCAGTGAATTTTTCATTGGCTGCATGGCAGATGGGTGTGAAACAGCACCAAACCCTTGAATGCCTCAAAAAAAAATCTGGATAAACAGGCAAAGCCCAACTCAGGAACAATTTACAAATATCAGTGCAAATGTCTGGTGGAATAAAGCACCCACGGAACAAGTTAGGTCAGGAAATTGGGAAATTGGGAATCCTGCAGCTCCCAGAGGCCCCCAGCTGATTCTGCAGGAGAGAAATGCGGGACCTTGATCTCCTCAGAACATCCAGGACAATTCCAGGAGCCACATCTCACAGAGCTGGAGTCACTCCTGAGTGGCTCCCCACAGCTGTGGAGCTGTTTTTAACAATCCAGTGCCCATTTCTGCATGGCAGAAGCCAGCAATACTTTATTGACTGGGTAACATTTAAATCCCGCTCCTGAATTGATTTATTTTTTTTCCATCTGCAAAAATGTCAACTTTAATTACACATTTCCATGTCCAATTCCAAGATCTGCTTGATTCATTCAATGTTAGCCCCAACTTGCACAGAAATTTGTTTTACAGACAAATAAAACATTCCTTTGGATCAGCTGCTTAATTCAATAGAATCATAAAAATACTCCTGATGCCAACATGAAAGATAAAAGAGAATTAAAGAACCCTTTTAATCATAAGCTGCACTTACAGAATACTTTACATGTTCAAAGCACTGTGCAAACAGATTAGTGAGATCACAATCTGATCTCACCAAGGCATTCCTCCTGCTCCCAGAGCCAGCACAGTTGGGTGCTGCACATGGACTGTTTCAGCCTCTTTTCTCCCCAAAATGGGGTTTCACATGAACTGCTTCAGCCTCTTTTCTCCCTAAAATGAGGTTTCACATGGACTGTTTCAGCCTCTTTTCTCCCTAAAATGAGGTTTCACATGGACTGTTTCAGCCTCTTTTCTCCCTAAAATGGAGTTTCACCTGGAGCTGTTTCAGCCTCTTTTCTCCCTAAAATGGGGTTTCACATGGAGCTGCTTCAGCCTCTTTTCTCCCTAAAATGGGGTTTCACATGGAGCTGCTTCAGCCTCTTTTCTCCCTAAAATGGGGTTTCACCTGGAGCTGCTTCAGCCTCTTTTCTCCCTAAAATGGGGTTTCACATGGAGCTGTTTCAGCCTCTTTTCTCCCTAAAATGGGGTTTCACCTGGAGCTGCTTCAGCCTCTTTTCTCCCTAAAATGGGGTTTCACATGGAGCTGTTTCAGCCTCTTTTCTCCCTAAAATGGGATTTCACATGGAGCTGTTTCAGCCTCTTTTCTCCCTAAAATGGGGTTTCACATGGACTGTTTCAGCCTCTTTTCTCCCTAAAATGGGGTTTCACATGGACTGTTTCAGCCTCTTTTCTCCCTAAAATGGGGTTTCCAGCCTCATTTGCTGCTTACCCACAAGGGGACTTTTGTCTTTATTTCATTTCCCTCACTTATTCCTTTTCATTCTTTCATTTCCCTGGCTCCTACAGCTGATGGCACACATGTCCCAGGCCCTAAAATTCCCTCTGAAACACTTTTTGTCCCCTGGCAGGAGTCTCTGCTCATGGCTCAGCCTCTGGTGGTGTTTATGGCAATATTTGTGCCCTCTGCCATCACACACATGAATTTCTTTTGGGCACAGGTAAGCAAATGGCAGAGGGACCAGCACCACCAGTGGGGTTTATCTGCTGCTGCAGGAGAGGGAACAGGCAATGCCAGCCCAGAAACACAAACTGTTTGAAGCATTTCATCTCTCTGGTGTTCTGTTAAACCATCTTTCCTACAGCACTGAACTCCACCCAGCCAATGGCTCCTGCTTTACAAAATTCTGCTCTCCACACCTCATTTTTGGCCACTGCCCTTTCCTCTCTTCTCAAGCTCACATTACCATGGAATGGTTTGGGTTGGGAGGAACCTTAAAGCCCATCCAGGTCCATGAAGGAGCCATGGGCAGGGACACCTCCCACTGCCCCAGGCTGCTCCAAACCCTGTCCAACCTGACCTTGAGCACTTCCAGCTCCTCTGGGGCCTCCCCACCCTCCCAGGGAAGGATTTCTATGCAGGCAAAAGCTTCAGGCAACCCCCCTGAGCTGCTCTGTCCTGATTCCCACATTTCCAGCTGACCTCATCCAGACTCTGGGTGTTTCTCATGGTGGGTGTTTCTCATGGTGTTTCTCATGGTGGGTGTTTCTCATGGTGAGTGTTTCTCTGGTGTTTCTCATGGTGGGTGTTTCTCATGGTGGGTGTTTCTCATGGTGGGTGTTTCTCCACACCGGCAGCACCGATGCAGCCCCGCTGCCTCTGGTTTTCCCCCAGCGCCCCAAAACTCTGCATGCCCAGCAGGAAAGGCAGGATACTCACAGCATGGCGATGCCCCAGTGCTTGCCAGCTCTCTCCCCAGCAGCCTGGAAGCCCGAGAGGCCGATGAGGGCCACGGTGGGGGTGATGGTCAGGGGCCCGATGTAGCGCAGCAGGGCCCCGGGCAGCCCCAGCAGCCCGATCACCACCTCGATCAGCGAGGACATGATGATGGCACCTTGGATCTGAACACACAACAGGGCAGAGAGGCAGCTCAGTGCCATCTGACAGGCAAAGCCAAACCCTTTGTTTTTCTGCTCTGGATTACAAACTGCAGTTAAAAGAATTCAGTGACACAGAAGAACTCAGCAATTTTTTTTTTCGTCATAAAACAGCTCATTATGTTTAAGTGACTTATTGCTTTAAGCATAACACTTATGGTTTTCTCCACAAAACTATTACACAACAGACCAGTGGGCCAGTCTGGAAGCTGTGTGGAAAGCACATCACACTGTCAGACAGGAGACCTGGGGTCCAGGCTAACCTTTAAGCTCTCAGATCGAACGGCAAGGGTTGGTGCGCCACGAGGTGATGCTCCTAGCTCCTAGGGGCAGAGTGTGTGCTGCATTGGTCACAAGTGCTCCTTAGAAGCTGGATTAGAGCAGCGTTGTGGTCTCAGGAGACTGTCAGCCCTCTTGGCTGCAGGGCTCTTGGCAGGATGTAGCTATGGTTTGAACATGGGGAAGAGAGAGGGGTTGTTTTTAATTAAGAAAAAGTTGGCAGCCCAAAGCAACGGGATGGGAGATCAATTCCATGACACACGCCTTCATTTGGACTACTCTACCTGCCACCCTGGCGTGGCACAGCCCTCAGCCTGCCCTGCTTCCAGGTATTTCACAGGTCTTTGGGGAGAATCGACCTCTTATCACAAGAGTCTCCAACTCAAGACACTTGGGAAGGAACCAGATTTCCTAACTGCAGATTCACCTTCCAGGGCCAGCCCCACTGCACAGGGACAGCAGGCAAGGGGCCTGGCAGCAGCTGAACTGCTGCCAGCGAGCACAAATCAAGGTTACAAGAAGAGTTTTCATCTCCCTTGAGCATTTCACTGCACGGCTTTTGGGATGTGGTAACTAACTCCTGGTATTTGCTGTCCAGCAATGAACAGGTGGAAAAGATGAAGACTTCCATGAAATGAGGAAAGGGATATATTCAAATGGAGATCGCAGTGAAACAAGAAATTACCAACTTAAAGACAAGAACACACAGATGATTTAAGTGAGGAACTTAACTGGAGCAGGAGAGAGTGACAGCAAAAGGCAAGTCCCACATTACCTCTCGTATCCGGGGGTACCAGATGTGCTCCGTGTGCAGCAGCTCTGCTGTTCCGTTTGCAACTGTTAGATCTTCCAAAAGGGAAAAAAACACAGGGATTTCTTTTATTGCCCAGCCACTCTGCCACCATTCCACACAAACCAAATCCCTCCCCAGGCTGTGGCTGACAAAGGAGCCCCAATTCACACAGAGAGCAAGTTCTGCTCAAATGAAGGCCCAAGAACCAACCCCTCGCTTCTCCCTCTGCTCCAAAACTCTCAGCAACCAGGGTTCCAACAGGAAAATGCCTTGATTTCCAGACAGAAAGGTCAGACAGGAGTTCTCTCCCCACTCCAGTGGGGAATTCCTCAGCTGCACCCCAGGAATCCCAAACTCCAGTGCCTGCTGCTCCCCAGTGGAGGTCACTCACTGAAGGAGCTGACCTGTGGGGACAGCCCCACCTGGCAGCTTTGGGAGGTGAAAGGGTTCAGGAGGAAGGTGCAGCAAAGCTCTTTTTGACAACCTGGAGCCCTGGGGGAAATGGCTTTGCCACCCAGGGTTATCAGAGAGTTTCTTTCAACAAGCTGGGTGTTAATCACATTTTGAATGTGAGTTAACAGAGATGTAGAAACACCCAAGTAACATAAATTCAATTATTAGAGAGTCCAAAGGAGCCCTGGGAAGAGCTCCAGTCAGGAGTGAGCAGCCTGATTATTCCCTGTGCTGCTGCTTCCCACTGCCCACAGCCTTGGTAATGAATAACCACCCCCCACTGAACAGAAAACTGCCAGAGTCATTTCCAGTCCAACCCAAAGCAAAAGCTCCCATCCCAACCAGGATCTCTTCCCTCTGAAGCTCAAACCTTCCAGGATGACGACAGCAGCAGAGAAAGAGCGAAAAAGAACATCCAAATCTTGTCAAAACCTGTCAGGTATGACTTCAACAGGGGAAAATCCTGGTCTGGAGGTGATGCTGTACATTGCTCAAACTCCCTCCCACTCACAACTTCAAAGGGTTCACTTGGACTCGCTGTTTCCAAATATTTGGAACATTACGGGAAGGAACACTTGCAGAATGTAAATGAACAGAAGAATTACTTTATGCCACAGTTATAGTTCTTTTGTCAATGTTTTTATATTTAAAAAATCCCCAGAAACAGAACTCCACAAGGACATTTTTAGGAGTCTTCTGTGGTAGAGTATTTTAACACTGTACAAAGAGAGGCTTTCCATATTCCCTGCTCATTACTCCCAGTTTTTACATCAGAAGCTCTGGCAGCTGCACTCCACATGAGCTGGGCCATTTGTCACTTAAACCTGAACAAGGATAAACAACAATTACCTGTGTTATTGCACTTCCACTTCTCCAGAGAGAGAATTGCTCTGGCAGGTGCTAAGAATGCAAAAGCACTGGCTTGGAACAGGGGTAACCTGGTGGGAAGGGAGAGGAGAGATGGTGACATTCTGTGGGGTCACTGCAGTGGGTGGGCACTCAAACCACCCTTTACTGAGTTACAAAACTGGGAAATAAGAGGATTTTTCACAAAAAAAATAAACCCAGTCAGAGAAATACAAAGACTTCACAAGTCAAAGAGCTGACAGCACCTGCCTGGAGTTATCAACCAGGTGACTCCAGGGGTCAGGCACTGGTGGCAGGCTGTGACAGCAGCACAGGGACACAGGTGGACACTGAGCTGGGGGAGCAGAGTGCTGGAGGTGCACCTTTACCATCCCAGCACAGAACAGCTCTCTGGAGGTGCAGTTTTTACCATCCCAGCACAGAACAGCTCTCTGGAGGTGCAGTTTTACCATCCCAGCACAGGAACACTCTCTGGAGGTGCAGTTTTACCATCCCATAACAGGAACACTCTCTGGAGGTGCAGTTTTACCATCCCAGCACAGGAACACTCTCTGCAGGTGCAGCCTGCAGGCTCCATCCCTTCCCTCTGCATGACTCTGAGTACACTCATTTTGGAGTGCATGTGTCAATAACTGCTGGGCTGATGGGAGCAGATTAGATGTTCCCAGTGGTTGCCACCAATAAATACAAACACCACAAGAATTTCAAGATGACATTCTTAGCATTGATGTTTATACTTCCCAAAAGATTTAAAGATCTGAAGAGGATCTACCTGCAGCAGGTATGAATTTACTGACCTCACTGTACTTTGTGCAACAAATATCCCAACGTTACTTAACTGCAGATCCCAAGGTGTGACACAGGGAAATGAGGGCAGCAAAAAGAACTGCTCAGGTTCAGGAGAAGATCAGGAAATGCTCACAGGAGGAGAAGTGTGGGGGGAAATGGTGTACAGTGAGCACAGAAAAGATCAAGCTTGTTATTAATGGGAGCTGTGAAGTTCACAGGAGCAGTTTGGGCCATGGGCAATTTCAAAGCCACCAAAGGTTGAAAACTGCATTAAAACCTAAAACTTTATGAGCTCCAGGAGCCATCCAAGCATGGCTGGCTGGACAGAACTCCCCCTGGGAGCTGCTCCATGCAGAAATCCTAGCTCTACCTCCAGGAAGTCAGGGATGGTGGCTCAGGGAGTGATTCAGCCCATCCTGCCAGGCTCATTAAGCAGAGCTGGTGCCCATGGCAGGGCTGCAATACCTGGAACAAGCTGCTACTGCTCCATCCCACCTACACAGCCCCCTCAGAGGTTTGGTAAACACACACTGCAAACACATTCTCCAGTGCTGAGGTCACTGCTGCCAGCTTGGGCTGTTCTGCATCCCATGAAACACCAGCACAGGGATGGAAAATCACATCTCAGCACCTGGTCCTGCTCCACTTCTATGTGACACAGGTAACTCCCAAAAGGCTCAAAATAGTGGGGATTTCTCCCTCTAAGCCAGGCCAAAAAAAAAGTAATTTAATTTAAAGAATTTTTAAAGAAATTGTTGAAAATCAGTCAACCAAGATCTGTCTCTTTCTCAGGTGACAGCTGCAGCCTGGGAGTGACTTAGATTTTAAGGCAGCCGCTCACTGCCAGCCAGCTAAAGCACCAAAGCTCATGAGTGGGACAACATTTCAATTCCATGTCTAAATCATCAAGCTGCTCCATTTTGGCACGGACCCTTGTGAAGACACGAGTTTTTCAGCAGGCAAAGGCATCTGGAAATGTCTCATTGCCTTCCCATGTCCCACAGATGTGGGAAAGCCGAGCCAGTGCAGGGCACAGCACCAGAGCTGCCACCCTGGCGTGGATTAAATCTGTGTTTGATGGTCTCAGTGCCACTAATTACCCACTAATGAACCCCTGCCAGAGCTGGGGCTCACTGCACAACCCAGTGAATAGCTGGAATTCCTAGAACTGGTCTGGGTACCCAACCTACCACAACTCCACCTCGTAATCGAGCTAAATCCATCTTTAAGAACCCTTAAACCGTGGAATTTGACCTTTTGAAACCTTTATTTGCTGAAATACTTTGCAGTTGACAGACTTGCCAAGGAATACTTGCAAATCCCATTGAGAGGCCTGTGCTGCTGTATCCCATTCCCAGCCTTACATAAACCCCCATCACATGGGCAATAGTTATAAAACATCTCAGAGTGGAAATTTCCTCCCTAAACACAAGTTATTTTAAGACCCAAACACAATTTGGCCTTCAGGGATATGAAAATGTAAGTACAGTGTAAGTGGGAGCCACTGAAAAGGGAAAAACCCCAGCAGGGTGGAGGACAGGGGTGGGATTACACAGAAAGAACAGAGAATTTCAAAATGATGGCACTGTAATTTTGGGCACCCTTCTCTCTGAATGAGCCCCAAATCCCTCTCTAGTAAGTGATAAAAAGCCAATATTAGTTAGAGGAAAAAAATCCCCAAATATGACAAACTTCCAGACAAGGTACATGAGGTTTTATGGTGAAAGCACAAAGAGCCAGCCAGGCTGGAAATAAGATTATTGACTCTGGGGAGTCTTTACTGAAAGAAAATACATTGGGGAAAGAAAGTTTGCTTTTCCAACAGCTTCCACTCTGTTGTTTTGTCATCAGAGTGAACCTTTCAAGACAGAGGAGTGAGCTCCTAAGTCCAGTAAGACAAAAAAAAAAAATAGAGGAAAGGTTTTTTCTCCCCAAAGGAAAAAGTGAAGCAAAGGTAACTCAACCAGCTACCAAAGGGTGCACTGGAAAACCTGGAATAGCTGGAAATGTTTTAGATTAAAAGCTGATCCACCACAGGTTTGCCTTCCATGCCCTCCTGAGACACCTCTGCCACCTGAAGATTCTGGTTCTTAACTAAATCCCTAAAAATGTGGGGGCTGTTTGGAAATTTCTAGTGGCAGTCAGGATTTCAGCTCACCTTGTTCTGAAAGTGAACTGAGTGACCTGAGGGTTAAATGTGCACTTTTCTTCTGCTTTGGCTTTATTCAAGATGCAGAAATAACTCTGCAGGTTTTAGTTATTCCCAAAGTTTAGCTCGGCATGTTAAACAGCTGTGCAGTGGAACACAGGTTTGGAAATATTTATATATTTTTATATATATATACATACATATATTTATATTTATCTGTTCTTGCCAACACCAGATTTATACAAGGATTTGCCACCTGGGCTCTTCCATCCTCCTAAGGAGAGGTGAGAGCATCCCTGCACACCTTTGTGTGTTCCCAACTCCAGGAGTGATCATTGCCCATAACTCAGAGCAGCTAACAAACCCAAATTATTTCATGGATTGGGAGGTACCAGAGAGTGACACGGTTCCCTCACCATTTTTCCCTGCCTTTTTCACTTGCCAAGCCCTTCACAGCATGCAATTTGCTGTGGGACTGATCACAACCACCTAAAAACTGCCAAGAATTTCATTCAAATTAATTAATTTCATAAGAAATTAATAAAACCACCACAGTCAGCTCCTCTTTACCAAAGTGTATGGACTTTTGCTCTCCCAGGAACCCTTCTGCCTCCTCTGCCCTGGGAACCACCAAATTTCTGTGCCCAGATCTCACCTGCAGCCCAAATTAATAAAACCACCACAGTCAGCTCCTCTTTACCAAGGTGTGTGAATTTTTGCTCTCCCAGGAACACTTCTGCCTCCTCTGCCCTGGGAACCACCAAATTTCTGTGCCCAGGCTCACCTGCAGCCCAAATTAATAAAACCACCACAGTCAGCTCCTCTTTACCGAAGTGTGTGAATTTTTGCTCTCCCTCCCAGGAACCCTTCTGCCTCCTCTGCCCTGGGAGCCCCCAAATTTGTGTGCCCAGACCTCACCTGCAGCCCAAATTAATAAAACCACCACAGTCAGCCCCTCTTTACCGAGGTGTGTGAATTTTTGCTCTCCCTCCCAGGAACACCTCTGCCTCCTCTGCCCTGGGAACCCCAAAATTTGTGTGCCCAGATCTCACCTGCAGCCCAAATTAATAAAACCACCACAGTCAGCTCCTCTTTACCAAAGTGCATGGATTTTTGCTCTCCCAGGAACACCTCTCCCTGCCTCCTCTGCCCTGGGAGCCCCCAAATGTGCATGCCCAGGCTCACCTGCAGCCGAAGGTGGTCTGCAGCAGGGTGGTGATGCCCACGCAGAAGAAGATGGTCCCGATGAGCTGGCTGGTGGCCCACTGGTCGAAGCCCACGCACATGGCATCGGCCAGCAGGAAGGGCACGGCGATGGTCCCGCTGAAACACGTCAGGTAGTGCTGGGGGCACAGGGGTTAGAGCTGCAAACCATCCATCCATGCCATCCTCCTCCTGCCTCTGAAGCCCCAGCAGCGCTCCCCCTGCCCTGAGCTGTGCTTTCAGTGTTTCTGCTCATCCTGATGTGGGGGTTTCTGATTTTTGTGATTTCTGGGGGATCCACGGGCTCCCGAAACACTCCACAGCTGCTCTCCTGAGGAGGCACCCAGGTAACTGTGCTGAGAGCAGCCTCCAGCCCAGAAATAACTCCACTCACACTGCCTCACATCCCCTGGCTCAACTCCTTAATTCTTCCTCGATCCAAGCACACCAAAAGCAAAACAAACCAACAAATTTTCACCATACTCCACACACAAGTAAAAACAGAATTCCTACAGAACTGCCTGTCCTTGAGGAAAAGGCAGCAATAAAAAGGATGTTTTGGAATGTGTTTGTTTGGAGATCTCAAGGTTCTTCACAGAGATTACCAAATTCTCAGCATTCCTGTGGGCCAGATGTTATTACCACTGGAGAAGGGAAGGAGATGGGACTGGAGCTGCTCTGCTGCCCACAAGCAGTGGCTGAGCTGGAGGAAGCACCTGCTTGTGCTCCAAGGGGCCTCCCTGGCAAGCCAGGTGCAGGGTGGTGCTCTCAGGACTGAAATAACTGCAGTAGCAGCTTTAATATTCAGTATTTCAGGTCTAAACCATTCTCTCTCCCCATCTCTAACTCCAGAGGTGCCCAATGTCCCTTGTGAAGGCCACCCCTGAGCCTCTGCTCACCCATTTACCAACAGCAGCTTTTAACTCAATAAATATTTGAGTGACTCTCACAAATGCACGAGGTGAAGACTGAAGTCATTCTCAGAGCAATGATCTGAGTGTGATCAGCCTCAGAAGAAACCTCCTTCAAAATCATTCTCAGAGCAATGATCTGAGCGTGATCAGCCTCAGAAGAAACCTCCTTCAAAATCATTCTCAGAGCAATGATCTGAGCGTGATCAGCCTCAGAAGAAACCTCCTTCAAAATCATTCTCAGAGCAATGATCTGAGTGTGATCAGCCTCAGAAGAAACCTCCTTCAAAATCATTCTCAGAGCAATGATCTGAGCGTGATCAGCCTCAGAAGAAACCTCCTAACACCTTCCTCAAACAGGTAAGAGTGGAGAAGGATAAAACTCACAAACACAATGAACTGCACAGAAAACCCCAATAAACTTTGAAAGCTACAGAAGAAAAAGCTGTCTCTGTTTGGGGATGTACCTGCAAGCCCAGGAAGATGCAGAGGTACCAGGGAGGAACATCTTCAATGGTGTAAATCATGTCAGTCCTCTGGGCATCCAAACTGCCAGTGCTGTCCAGGGTCTCTGCCAGGGAGCTCTGCAGGAACAAGGGACACCAGCAGGTTAGTGCTGCACAGAATAAAGGGAATTTCAACTGCCAGGCACTCCAAGGCTGCTTCAGCAACTCTGATTTGTGACAATTTCAAAGCCTTTCACATCCAGCTCCTGAATTTGTAGCCAACATGTTCCCTTCTGAACACTCCCTGCTTATTTATTTATAATTGCTGATTTATGACAGAACTGATCTGGCAGCCAAAAGGTGCCCAAAAATGGATTCATCATGACAAGGCTGTTAAATAACCCCACCAAATCCCAAACCACAAAAACAAACAGAAAAAGAAAACAGGGAAGAACTGGAAGTAAGAAAAGCTCTGTCCTTGCATCAGAGACCAAAATCACTGGCAAAAATAAATCCTCATTATGATAATTGTTTCCCTGCTTTGCTCTTACCCAATTCCATCTTGGTTAACCACTTTTAGCCAAAGAATTTAGAATTTCCCTTCTTCCCCCTCAGTTATGTAGTCAGGAAAAATGCTAATTATTACACCCAAATTAATCCCCAACCAATTTCTGTCAGCCAAGCAGAATTCCTCCAGGAATTTCAATTCCCCCAGGAATTCAGGCAAGGCCACGCTGTGCCACTGGACAAGTGAGCACAGACATTCACACATCAACACCCCTGCAGATTTCCCAGTGAAACAGGGGCCAGCTCTGCCATTTCTCTGTCACAAAGAAGTGGAATCTGGTTTGGAAATTCCTGAGAGCAAACCCACAATGCTCCAAAGCCCCAGCACAACAAGAACAGGAGCAGGAGGAAGTATCAGATTTTGTAATTTCAGACCAAGTAGCTAAAAAATTACCTTACACAACAGCTGCTCTGCCCTAATCCAGCCCAAGACACTCTGAGCCCACGTGAAGCTGCCTCACACAGAGCCTGGGAGCTCTGCCAGACTCGTGACTGCCCCAAATGGTCTCTACTTCTCCAAAAAACCCCGCCACATCCACGGGCTGTGCTGAGGTAATCTGCACTTGGTGCCACCTGCAAGGCCAGCGAGCCAAACTGAGCCTGGCACTGCCCTCCCACCTCAGCCTTCTGCTGGGAAAACAAATCCACTGGGAAAATTCACATTCAGGGGGTGCAGGTGGGCACAGTGCTGTGGGAAGGTCGAGGGGGTTGCAGCAGAAATGCAAAATACACAAACTCTCATTTGAGAGAACTCTTGAAAGCACTTTGAGCAATGCTCTCCTCAGGCCTGCACAGACCCTCCTGCAGCACCAGTGACAGCTTTTCATGACTGCTCCCTTTTCAGAAGAACAAACTCTCTCCTGACCCAATTCTCTAAAAAAACCACATGAAAAAAATCAGGAATTTGAACCATGGAATGGCTGAGGTTGGGAAAGCCCTTTCAGATCCTCAGGTGTGACCACCAACACAGCAGCACCACCAAAACAAATCTCCAACTGTCACATTCACACATTTTTTAACATCTCTGGGGATGGGGACTCCATCACTGCCCCTTCCAACCCCTGACCACCCCCTCCACAGAAAAATCCCTCCTGATGTCCAGCCTGGCCCTCCCCTGGCTGGGCTGCAAGGACCTTAAGGCCCAGGGCAGGGACACATTCCTTTCATGTGCTGAACAATTCCCACACATTGAGGAATTGTATTTTTCATTTTCTGTCCTATGGGATAGTTTTGGATTTATCATTAAACAATATCCTACAAAGTTAAAACAGCAAAGGAAGCCAGAACTGTTTTGTTGCCATGAGGGAAGGAACAAGGTGATGGTTTAGCTGACTGAGGGGTTTATTTTGGATTAGGTTGGGGGTTGCGGGCTTTTTTTTGAGATTTCTGGAGAAAACAACAACGAAAACAACAATTCCACTGTCCCAGGGGGCTCCAAGCCCCATCCAGGCTGGCCTTGGGCACCTCCAGGGATCCAGGGGCAGAGAGAGCTGCTCTGGGCACCTGTGCCAGGGCCTGCCCACCCTGTTCCTTCACTGGGAGCCACAGCAAAGCTTTAAGTCAAGGAGATCTGCTTACTCTACAGCTCAAGGTCTCTTTTAGGTGGATTATTCTCCATCACCCACAGTTCTGATGCCATGGGTCAGCTGGGAGGGAGGGAAGCACATGTTTGGGAAAAGCAGGAACACTCTGGTGTCTGGAGATGGCTTATCTCATTGCACAATTCCACCCAAACACCTCTGGCTCAAGGCTTTTATCAGATTGTGCCTCTCCACTCCAGCCCCAGCATGCTCCAAAAATCAAAGACTTTCAGAGGTAACAAAAAGCTGTCCATGAAATGTGAGTGTGGGGATGGGAGTGAGACACCTGGGCAGACTGAGCTGGGAGGGCACCAGGCCCAGGCTCCCCTGGAACCCAGCACTGACAGACCTCTGGCTGCCCAGGGGATGTTTTAAACCTGAAATTCAGGAGTGAAAACATCAACTGCATCCCTTGGTGTCATCCTTGCCCCAAGAGAAACCATGGCCTTGAAGGGAGGAGCATCCTGGTGTCCCTGCTTGGAACCAGGAGTTTTGGTCCTGTTTCAATCAGGACATTTGAAAAACTTGGGTCAGGTTGAGGCTTTTCACAGACAAAAAAGCCACTCTGACTGAACATTTCAGAAGTTCAGATTTACCACAATCCTCATCCTTATTTTAAACAAAAGCTCAGATTCACACCATCTCAGCTTGCAGGACCATCACTGAACAAGCCTAGGGAACGAAGGAATTGAGACACAAGCTGGGAAAATCCCAACCAATGTCATGAACTGCTTCCACCATTTCCTGAGTCATGCCCCAAGTGCTGCACCCAAAGTGTGTGACCAGGAGTCATGAGGGCAGAACTGCCTGGGGAGATGTGGATCTGCAAGTCAGTAGCTCTGGGACAGGAAACCTCCCAGCCAGGGGAGGCAGCTGGGGGCAAAACACGAGCTGAGAGAGCAAGAGTGAGCTCCCACCTAGCAGGGGAGCCCCAGTACCTTCTCTGCTATGCCATTCTCTGTGGTGTAGATGGCCATCAGCTCCGTGTCCTCTGTGTCCTGGTCACCACTGGACGTGGCTCCACCATTTATCACAACCTTAAAAACGGAGCAAAAAGAGAAATAGGTGAAGTTTTTAAAATCAACATTTCCTCTGCCATCACACCTCAGATGTCACTCAGTTTTCTCCCTTGGGACTTGACATCCGGCTCTGACATTTAGCCAGAAAACATGAGGAGCATGGCAAGGCACCATTTCTGTAACAGAGAGCTGGCTGTGCTATACACAAATATTCAGAGTTTTGTCACTGGCTGCTCATAGAAATAAAGGATTTGTACACCTGGAGCATTATCCCCTGCCCTGGGCTCACTCACAGGCAGGGTGAAGAAGGCTGGATGTTTGGACTCATCCTCATATTTGCCCTCCATGGTGCTCTGACCACGGGGTGCTGCCTGTCCTGGGAATGAGCACACACAGCAGGGCTGGCTGTGTTACACACAAATTCAGAGCTCTGTCACTGGCTGCTCGTGGAAATGAAGGGTTTATACACCACAACTGGAGCATTATCCCCTGCCTGCAGAGCAGGGCTCACTCACAGGCAGGGTGAAGAAGGTGGGGTGCTTGGACTCATCCTCGTATTTGCCCTCTGTGGAGCCTCCTCCTGCCTCCACCGACTTGGACGTGGTGTTCTTGCCAATCCCCATGGTTTCCAGCACGTCCAGGACTTGCATTCAGCACCCAGGAGGTGCCTCTGGGACAGGCCAAGAATGAGGACAGCTCCTTATTCCAGCAGCAGCAGCTCCAGGAGTCACTCAGGAGCTCAGTAATCCAGCTGGGACATCAGTGTGTCCTTCCCATCAACAGATCCTGGGAGAGAAGGGAGAAATTGGGTTTTTTCAGGAGGGAAATAAGTCAGTCTCATAATCTGAAGGTCCTGAGTTTGTTCCTCACCCCAAAATTCTCAGCTGTATGAAGAATACTCCAAGTAATCTGCCTGCTGCTGAAGGAACTGTTTGAGGATAAACTCTGTATTTCAATGAGTTTCACTTCTCTTTTGGCACAGGAACTGGAAAGATCAGACACCTCAGTGGGTCACTCCAGTACAGTTTTCCCATATTTGCTCCTTAAATCAGATCAGCCAGTCCACTGTTATCCCACATTTTCCATTTCCAAGACAAAAGAACAGGAATTAACACACTTGAACCTAAATTCCCTACAGGACAGCATAGAAAATCCAAGTTTTGCAACCTGTGGTTACTGAGCTTTAAACAGAGAATGCAGCTGCCAACACCTGCAGGTGAAACCAGGTCAGGTACAGGTGAAAATACAGGACAGAACCTGCAAAAATGGCCTCTTGAAAGCCACAAAAAGTGGAATTTTCTGCATCCATCCAAGCAGCAGAACCCACTCACACTGCAGTTACTTCAAAAACAAGTTAATGATGGGTTCAGCTGAACCCTAAGATGGAAACACAGCTCATGGACACTCAAACACAGGTTTGGATTGGAAAAAAAGGAGAACAACTTGGGTTTTTCCTGAAGTCTCCCTTCCAGATGCTGCTCAGGAAATGCCAGCAGCTCCTGTCTACTGTAATTGCAATAATAACTGAACTTGAGAAAGACTCTTCTGCTGAGGGCAATTCAGGACTGTACCAATATATGAATACTAATATTTTAGAACCTCTTAATAGCTGTTAATTGCCCATTTGCTGGGAAATTCTGGTTCCTTGAGGTGAAAGAAATATTAAAAATTTCAAAGCAATGTAGGTATCTCCTGAAAGGTTACATAAAAAAGATAATTTGGGCACTGAGATCCCTTGAAGCATTAATTAAATCAATATGGCACAGAAAGCAGTGCCTGCAAATCAGAGTTAAGATTTGTTTATGAGAGTAAATATTAAGGTAGCATAATTAATTATTTCTCACTTGAAGACTGAAGGAGAAGACTGGTTTGAACACTCACTGTCTTGCTCTGGAAAAAGCCTGTCATTCCCATTTTCACAGAGCAGCTGAGGGCAGAGAGGAGACAGGTACTGGTTAAAGGTTAAAGGTTTGGGGGCACTGGGGGGTCTGGGCTGGGATTTTTGGAGGGGTTTTTTGTTTCCTTTCACTGTAGAACAATGAGGGTTTTGGCTTTTTTCCTAGCACACAAGAACAAAGAGAAAAGAATCTGCCTTTTTCTGTCATTGCAGACGTGTTTTATTCTCCAAGAAAATCAGAGATGGAGACGGGTGAGGTTGAGTCTGGCAGCTTTATCCTCTGGGACTGGGAAGGGAAAGGGCAGCAGGACACCTCCCTCAGCCAGAACCAAGAAATAAATGTGAGCCAGGGAAGCTGCCAGGCCCAGGATCTGCTCTAAGGTGCCCTGGCACTGAGCAGCATCTCTGCCATCCTGCACAACAGCAGGGCTGCTGTCTTCTCCAGGCCTGGAGCACCCCTGGGAACTGCAGCAGGACAGCAGCAAAGCTTGCCTTGGATCCATGGATGGCTGAGAGCTGACACACCATAGCTGAAATAACAACCCCAAACAGGCAACTCCCAATTCACAGGCCAAAAAACCCCTCACTGCTGCTTTTCCTAAAGAGAGGGAGGGTTTGTGTCACCAGGGGTTGCTCCAAGACAAACCAGGAGGAGGAACTTCCCAGCTCCTCTTGCTTCTACCCAGCAATTAAAATTGCACTTAATGGTACAGATGATCATCAGAGGTTTCTGGAATGCTTTGATTCTGCAATCAGGAGCGTCAAAGAGGAGAAGACAAACTCTGCTGCTGCCTAAAGCTATCTGGGAGAGATCATTCCTTATCAGCCACATGTCCCACCACATGACTCAGGCATTTTTACTGCCCTCCAGAGCAAATCCAGCTCCTCAGGAGCTGAAAAGTCCTGGAGAAAGAGATAAAACAAAAGAGATAAAACCCATTCAGCACGGGCAGGTACACTCAGTACAACCCATCATCTGCAGGCTGGGGTCCAATGGAAAGGCTGAAAGTGAAACTTCTGCCAGGACTCACCTTCCCACATGAATTACCTCCAGTGCACACCTGTGTTTAACACAGAAGGCCAGGAGAGGCCAGGGCTTTACAGTGCTGCAGATAAGATTAGGATTTACACAAAGGGCAGGGGAGATCCCAGGTGCAAGTTCAGGAGGAAAAGCCTCCTGGCCAGGGAGAGGCCATCTGCACCTCCAACATCTGCCTTTCCTCCAGCAAAAAGCTCCTCCAGCCTCAGAGCCACAGGAGAGGACAGGAAGAGGTGGCAGGGTCTGGTCTGACACAACATCACCTTCTCCTGCTTCCAGGACCGCCCACCACACCTTCCCTTTTGCCAAGGTCGCTGCTATTTCATTTAAACAAATCAGGATGTGTTTCAAACCTCATGGAAAGAAGATAAAACCCATCAGAGATATGGAGATATATGATGCAAGACTGTGTTTAAATGCTCTTTTTTCTCCCTGCAAGTCTCTGCTCTGGAACCTCCACCACAAATAAAAACATGCACTGGAGCACCAAGGTTTTCCTACAGGAAAATCTGCCCCTGGAAAGCTCCCACTTCCCGAGGTACCCAACTGTGAGTCAGTAAAAAATCCCTTCACAGCTCATCTCTTAAGCAGATCCAAGGGTTAACCTGGGCAGGACAGAAGGCACAGACAGACATAAAGAGCTTTGGCGGGGAAAATAAATTGCCATCAATTAAATTGCCTTAAATAAATTTCATACATTGCCAGGGCAGGGAAAGCTGGCCATGAACCCCCACGGGAGCAGGCAGTGGGACACAGACCCCTCCCTTGCATGCACTGTTTCCTTTCAAAGCACTGCATATAGCTTTTGGCTGAAGCACACCAAAAATATTCCCTGGATCACATTCGCTGCTGTGGCAGTTCCTCCCTACACTGCTGAAGGCCTTCAACATCAATATTTGAATCCAGAGCCTGGCAAAGCAAAGACTGGGGAAAACAAAGCCCACCTGACCTCCAGGCAAGACATTCCTTGCAATTGGTAAGTTTGTGGGGCTCTTCTCCCAGTTTGGGTTGATTTGGGTTTTTTTAAAACTCCTCTTAGAAGAGTGAATGCTTTGCCAGGTGCTGTTGGCCTGGCAGCACCAGGACTGGCCATGGTCATGCTCAGGACATGGCAGTGCTGTTGTGAAGCTCCTTTGCAATGAGCAGACCTAGAGATTACCCCGAGCAGACCTAGAGATTACCCCTCTGGAGGAAGCTCAGGCTCCCCCATGACTTCCAGCCCTGAAAATTGCAGTTTTTCCAAAGTGACAGGATCTCCAGCAGCCCTGTGTAGCCCCTTATTTGCCAAACTCAAACCAAAAACCACAAAGGCTGAATTCCAGTTGGATCCTAAATTTCCCTCAGCTGAGCCAAGCCCACCACCCAGTGACAACCAAAATAATTTAGACTTTCCCAGTCCCTTCAGACAGTCCCTGTGGGGAATCAGGGACTGGCTTGAATTTGGTGGCCCTTCCCTGCTGCACAAGGGGAATATTCCCAAAGGAAGCACAACAAATAAAAGCAGCTGGGGATGGGACAGCCCACGCCTGGGTTTGTCCCATGTCACACCCCCTGAGGAAGGAGTGGTGGCACAGCCAACCAGGACCTTTCTGGCTGTCACAGACGGCTGAAGAGCCAAAAAACCTCTGGCTGTTACACCCACTAAGGAGATTAGAATCAAATTAAGGTCACTGCTTAATTACCATCATCAATTTATTATTTTAATGAGCTGTCAGGCTCATGTGAACAGACCAACTTTCTCCTGCAAGCGGAGATGATGCTCAGCCAGCATTTGTCCCACTCGAGGTGCCTCTGGAATTTCAGCACCTCCCTGGCACTTCCAAGTGTTTGGCACCTCTGGAACTCGGGCACATGATGTGTTTTAACACAACCAAGGCATCCTCTAGGCCTGAGATTGGATTTTTGGCAAGAGAGACGTGGAAAGGGACATGGACTCCCTTCAAAAGAGAACTCTGCTACTCAGAGGTGTCCAAAGGGTGCTGGATGTTTTCCTAGGAAAAATGTCCTCCCCAGTTAAAAACATTCCACAAACCTCTCATCACCCACGTTAAAAAAGCTCAACAAATACTTGAAGGATGCAATCAAAGTCCTGTCTGCAGAACCACAACCACAAATCCAACTGCTCCATGCTGCTCCATCCCAGATCTGTGCCTGGATACGGCACCTGTGAGGTCCTACCCACTGTCCACACGTGCAGGGAGTGCCTCAAAGGCATTTTTTCTGCCTTCCAGGGCATTTTCACCATCTCACAGATGTGAAGAAGGTGTCCAGAACCCACACATTTAATTTTCTCTTGCTACTTGTAAAAAGCACCCTCCTGCTTCAGTTTTGGAGGGGTTTTTTTCTCAGGGAGTTTGGAGCAGCCTCTTTGGTCCCAGAAAACTCCTGGTTTACCTTTAGCAGGGATCTCTGCAGTGCCTTCCCACCAAGTGAAGCTGCACTGAAATGCCCCCACATCCCAAAAGCTCCAGAGATTTCCCCCATCCACAACAAGAAAAGCAGACTCCAAATTTAATCCAACACCACACAATACATCTTTACCTGCAGCAGAGACAAATAAAATGCTGCTACACACCCAAATTTCCTAACATCTGAGTTCTAAAAAGCTCAATTTATGTTTTAAAAAGAGCTGATGGGCACTTTAAGAAGCTTCTCTCTTCACTTCAAAGTAGCTTTTCAAAGCACAAACATATTCTTTCTTTGGAGGCACTAATGAATTTTTAAGTAGTTGGTATTTTGACTGCCATCCAGAACGGTGCTTTAATAACTGACCAACGTTATTAGGGCAAGTCTACACAAAGCTAAGCAGGAAAGTTATGCCGAGCTCAAACCTTCCATGTATTTAAAGCACATTAGCTAAATCTCATTAACTTCCTGTGTGAATGAGCTTGTTGAGAAGGGGACTTAAATCCAGCTGAATGAGGTGTTTACCAAAGGATCTCACAGCTTTCAAAAACCACAAGTTTGGTTAGTCAAGTTATTAATTGAGAGCTTAGTTAGGCTGGGATTCTAAATCAGAATAGCTGATTCTAAACCAGAAGAGCTGAAAATTCTAAACCAGAATAGGTGAAAATTCTAAACCAGAAGAGCTGAAAATTCTAAACCAGAAGAGCTGATTCTAAACCAGAACAGCTGAAAATTCTAAACCACAATAGCTGATTCTAAACCAGAACAGCTGAAAATTCTAAACCAGAATATCTGATTCTAAACCAGAATAGATGAAAATTCTAAACTAGAATAGCTGTGTTTCCAGCATCAGTCACCCTGCAGGGTGCTTGATCAGAACACTGCTGGCCAAGCAGCTCCCACTCATCTTTCACCCCATGAGTCCCATTTTCTTGTCCCAAAAGGCAGCAGTTTTGCCCAAATTCTGTGCAGTGCATTTGCCACCCTCCCGGAGACCCCACCAGTGGGCAGGGATGAGAAGCTGTGAGATGAAATTCCGAAGAAGTGGAGGCAGAAGGTGGGAAATGACAATTCACAGCTCGTTATGTGCACCAGACACTGCTGGGAGCTGACACCTGCAGAGCTCTCCAGACTCAGAGTAAATAAAAATTCAATCCTGTCTCACTGCTCCTTCACTCTGCCCTGGAGCTCAGCACACCTCACAGTGTATGGCACACAATAATTTGATTTATAATGCTATGGAGTCCTTACGGTCTCCCTGGGGAGATTTAATAACTTGGGCATTCCGATACCTCGCGTTATTACCGATATTAATACACAGCTCGTTAAGCTCCTTCATGGCCCTCAAAGCAACCTGAGCTCACACTGGCTCCTTTCTCAGCCTGCTTTGTACTTGGACTTGGCACTTTGATGAAAGCTCCCTTCTTTCCAAGACTTTAATCACGTTAAAACAAAGGTGGAGTTAGAGACTCATCTAGGAAAAATTCCATTTATTAAGTAAATCGAGGTAATGTGCCAATTTTTCAGCTCTGGATGTGAAGCTCCTTCCCAAGGGCTGAGGCATCCCTGTGGCTCCTTTGGGAAGGGAACAGTTTGAGCCCAGTGATCAATACAAACCCAGCAATGGATCCCACACTTGAAAAGTCTTACACGGAGTTATCTATTAGGCTTGTCTGGAAATAAACACTTCTATTTAGCATAACTTATCAGGGTTTGGAATTAATAAACTTTCAGAAACTAACCAAGGTGCTGTACCTTTGTGCTCAAGCTTTCTAAAAATCTCTTTTACTACATAAATATATATAAATTTTTCCCATTTTAAAGATTAAAAGGAAAGCAAAGTTTACAGATAAACAGAAAAGAGCAAATACTTTTGAAATAGTAAATATCTCTTTTTACAGCAATTTAAAAATGAGAAATTAAGCCCGCAAACCTTTAAGATACGGAAAGTTGGTTATTAACCCCTGCAAAGAAACATTTTTTAAATTTCTTATTTCATAATGCTGACACCAAACCAGTTGAATTGTTGCAACCATCCCCAGCAAGGCAAACCTGCACCGAGCTCTCGGAGGCAGCTCCCGCAGCAGCAGCAGCCTGGAGGATGCAGACATTCATCCCCCAGGAGCACTTTTATACTCTTTTTGTACTTGCCCATTGTGTAACTGCTCCCAGCCCACGCTTACACAAGGGCAGGGCAGGAGGCAGCACCTGGTTACTCCCCGCTTACTCCCCCGTTACTCCACGCCTCCGCGGGGTTTACGCAAAGCAGCCCGGCCTGGGAGCTTCAGCTCGGCCACAAAATCACGGGGAGAACGCCCAGCCAGAGCCCCCAAATGGCACAAATACTCCAGCAGCAGCTGCAATCAGGACAGGGATTTTGTGTGAGTGATCTTCCCTGAGCCTCCCTGGTGCAAACTGCACGGAAATGTTTTTATCAGCAAACTGGACACATTTTCCGGAGGTGCCTGACCTCAGAGCTCTTCCCTGAGACAAGGGTCAGTGATCCACAGCCTCACAGGGAACTGAAACACACCAGGACTCTGCTGGGCTCCTCCACTTCCCCAGTGGAAAACGCTGAGTAACAATGATGGGCACAGGGCAAAGCGAGACGGGAAGGGACGCAGGAGAAGAAGTGAAAGCCTTGAACCAACAAGAAATAAAAACAGGGTTGCCAAGCACTGGAACAGGTTGCCCAAGGAAGTGGTGAGTCCCCATGCCTGAAGGTGTATAAAAGCCATGGAGATGTGGCATTCAGGGCATGGTTCAGTGGTGGATGTGGCAGTGCTGGCTTAATGATTGGACTTGATCTTAAAGGTCTGTTCCAACCTAAACAATTCAAGGATTCTCAAATTTCTTCCCATGAATCTCCTCCTTGCCCCACTCCCCTTCTGTGGGAGCACAGCCCTGCCTAAGGCTGTCCTAACACTCCTGAACATCACCTTGTCATTTTACTCATCCCCATTTCCCTTTTCAAAGGACTAACGAGACACCATCACCCTACAACTGATCCTGAAGCCATAACCAGAACAGGCCACCACAAAGCAGCACCCAGGGAGCAGCTTCTGCCTGGATTTACCACAAAGCAGCACCCAGGGAGCAGCTTCTGCCTGGATTTACCGGCAGCAACTCCACCCCTTGCTCCCAACCCAGAGCGGGCCAAGAACATGGAGCTCCAGGGCATGAAGGTGAGCTCACCATACCTGAAATGCCCTTTTTGCACCCCAGTGTGTGGAGGCAGGGACAGGCTGCCAGTGCTGTCCAGCCCCCTTGGCTCCATCCAGCCTCCCATGCTCCATCATCCAGCTCCCTGGTTCAATCCAGCCCCCCAGGTCCATCCAGTCCCCACTCCGGTCCATCCAGCCTCCCCAAGCCCATCCAGCTCCCCAAGCTCCATCCAGCCCCACCAGGTCCATCCAGCCCCTCC
>VYZP01052533.1:45522-57140 GCA_013400635.1 Hypocryptadius cinnamomeus
CATCCAGGCCCCCCAGGTCCATCCAGGCCCCCCAGGTCCATCCAGGCCCCCCCAGCTCCAGGAGCCCCGGCAGCCTGGCACAAGCCGGATTTGCTGCTCGCTGCTCAGGGCTCACTCCAGGCTCAGTCCCACATCTGAGCCAAGGCCTGAGCAGGGCAAGGTTAACTGAGAGCTGAGCCTGTCCCGTGCAATGCTCCTCATTCATCCCTCGCTCAGATCCCTGGCAGCAATCCAAGGATCTCCACTGATTCCTCTGTGTGCTCACACAAACCCACAGGATGTGCCAGCCTCTAATCCCCACTGCAAAGAGATGCTGAAAAGATTCCCCCTCTGTTTGCTCCTTTTCCAATTATTACATCCTTTCCTCCTTCCTTCTGACTTCCAAACGTTTTCACAAACACAAATATCTTAATTTCAACATAAAGAAATCTTAGAGCCCTGAACACAAACATCACCAAACTTTAAGACCACAAAATACCAACTGCTGTACCCAGACTGGCTGAAGATCACTGATCTATAACACTTTAGGGAAAAAAGTGCTGGAAATTGTTTTAGATTCAAGGTATTTGATGTGCTCACAGGGAGCTAAAGAACTGAGTGATCAAAAGCAAGAGGAAAACTTTAGGCTTTGAAAGAAGTAAGCCACTTGTTTTTTTACTCCAATGTCCAACTGTTATTTAATCCAACTAGTTTTTGTAATAGCTGGATTAAACAATGCCAGGGACTCAAATACTTCTTGCCCTGAACATCACAGTTCAAAGTATAACTGAGTTCAATGCAATTAAAATTCTTCAGTATGCAATCAAAGACTTGTCTATTTACCTTGCAATTAAAACTAATCGCTCCAAAATTCATCATCAGTGAGTGGAGAATTTCAACATTCGAACAATTAATTTCTGATTACCCTGCATTTACACTCAATTCAAATAAATCACCTGCTAATCCGGGTACCTCCACTTCAATCCCAGCTGCCAGGGTTGATGTCGGGACAGATCCAGGCGTGGGTTGTGGGGTTACAATTCCCTGGAGTGAGCAGGGACTGGATCCACTGTCACTGCAGGAGAACGCTAACTCAAAATGCACTGGAGTATTTCACAGTGCAGCTTCCAAAGTGCTGTGGAAGCCCAGCAGGTGGGAATGAACAGCTCAGAGCTGTGTGGGGCTGCACTTTTACTGTGGGAGGGGAATCCCAACAGAGGATTTATCTCACTCTGCTTTGGCCTAGGGAGCTTGGTCGTGATGGTCCGACACAGCCACTCATCATTTTTATTACCTGCTTAATATCTGAAATGCAAACTGGTGGAAGCATTTCTACTGCTTGGAAATGTTACTCCTAGAGGAGTTCACTTTGATTATTACGAGAAAATCCAATTTTCTGCCTTCTTCTCAGACACTCAAGTGTTCAGTCTGAGGATGAACCAACACTTCCGAGTGCTCCAGCCAAATTCTGTTTGCTCTTGGACACACATTGGTAAACTACTGACAGTGTTCCCAGTTGGAATAGTTATTCTGAGGATTTATTCTCTGGAGTTTTGCAGCATTTAGGCAAGATAAAATTCCTCTCTGAAGTCCCCTATTCCCCCTGCACAGGGGTGGCACACAATGGTTATGTCCCACCACCAAAATGACAATAATGCAACCCAGGCACTGCAAACACCTGCTAACCAAATCCCTCCTTTGAACCTTCAGCAAGAACAAGAAAAACACACAAAAGGAAGAGTGATGCAGTCAGCAGTGCTCAGGGAGAGGCACAGCTTCCCTGCAAGAACATCCTGTTACATCCCGAGGGTGAGCTGGAGGAGGCCTCCTTTCTGACAGCTCAATGAGCCCCCTCACTACATTTCTGTAGCCATCTCCTAATTTAAGGATTCTTCCTCCCAAAGCCACAGCAAATACGTGATCTTTTACATCAGCTTATTTAATCAGCAGCCTCCCATGAACATCCTCCAGAACACACTTAACACAATACAGCAAACCCAGAAAATAGCATCACACACGAGCACAATAAATAGATCCACTTCCACCCACGACTGGGAACGGCAGAAGACTCAGCAATTAAGTTTGAACTTCCAGTGATGTTTATAAATCATTGAATTATGAATTGCAAAAGCACTTAACAGAAGATCTGCTGTAATAAGAAAACATCTACTGCTCTTCCCTAGTGCTGACTCAAATCAACACCAGAATTATTACTGGAACTGCTCTGGAAACTCCCCAGGTAATTCAGGGAGCGATGCCCAGTCCTGGCTCCTACTCAGGGTGTCCTCCCTGAACCCACAAATCCCCCTCTCCTAGAGAAAGGACACCCTGGCACAATCCATGGCCAATGAACCCCACATTTCCAGCTGGACAATGCAACGCTTTGTGGCCAACTTCTGTTCTTAAATCCCTAATTCATCTACAGCCTGTATTGGTAAGGTGTTTATTAGGACTTTTCCTGCCACAGTGTATTTTTGAATACTTGTAAGAAGAACCCAGGATCTGAGATGTACATCAAAGCAGACACAGAGTTCTGTGTAAAAAGGTAATTACAAGAGGGAAGTGCCTTTAAAAATACCTGTGGCTGATTTCTGGGCAAGAAATAAGGAATCATTGTCAAGAAAGAACAACAGAAGAATAGTGAAGCTAAAGCCTTGCACTCCACAGGCACAGATCAAAGCACTTCCAAAATTACTGGAGAAAAATGTGCTTTTTGGGACCTGCTATTGTACTCCTGTTAATAAACTAAGTCAGACTCCCTTCCTGGAGCTCCAGGTATTCCTGTAATTACAGGCAAAAGCTCAAACCCTTTGTCTTCAAGAAAAGACAGAAGCAAAGCCTGAGCAACAGCGCAGGGTGAGAGGTAGTGAACCTTAAGGCGTCATTACCTTGTGTGTTCCCAGATTACCCTGAACACATCATTACCTTCGTGTATTCCCGGAATCCCCACCCCTGGAAGTGCCCAAGGCCAGGGCTTGGAGCACCCTGGCACAGTGGGAGATGTCCCTGCCCACGGCCCGGGGTGGGTCTGGATGGGCTTTGAGGTCTCTCCCAAATTCCAATTTCCAAATTCGACACACAGTTAGTTTGCACACTCATATTTTACCTTTCTCTCCCTATTTTTGTGACTGCTAACAGTTTCAGAAGGGTGGGCTAAACTCCTGTACAGAAAAATCCAGCAGGCTGTGCAAAGAACATGCAAAGTCCCACCCTTCAGCCGAAGCTGCTGCTATTTTAATTTTCCAAAGGCAAAATACTTGTACGCAAAACCATTTGTTTACTTTTTCATTCAATACGTCATTTGCTTGGATGCCTAAAAATCACCCTGCATTACACAGTGAGCAGCCAGGCTGAAAACTCCAGCTGCAAGACTAAATGCTTTAAAAAGCGGGGGGGGGAAAGAGCAGATATCCATCTTTTTTGGGCAGCGATCCTGGGATCTCGTTCACAGCTCAGTAATTCACAGCCCAACTCCTCCTCCCACCAATCCCAACCCCCTGCATCCAAAATGAAAAAAAGCCCTTTTAATCTTCAAAGCATGGCCACAAGTCAATCTCAACTTAGCACACTTTTTAATTTTCGTTTTAATTATCCAGTTGGGAGAGTTATGCCCTTCTTGCTCAGTGACCTTTTGCTCCTTCGGGATTTACTTCAAAATCTTTCCTGGGAATAATCAGGGAATTCACACCACTTACAGAGGAAACGTTCCAAGGCTCCCGGGGCTGAGGGGCAGGATCAGAGTGACTCTCAGGAGTCTCTGCTGGGCTCCCAGGACAGGATCCTGTGGTTCCAGGAGTGCAATCCTGGCACGGCTGCTCTGACCCCACGCTGGGTTTGGAGCTCTCACCTGGAGCCAAACCCAGAGCAGCAGCAGAAGCTTCTGCTGGAGCTGGCACGAGGCAGGGCACAGGCAGAGCATCTCTCGGGGCCACAGAGCAAGAACAGATGCCATTATTCACTGTGTTAGCAATAAAAGATGCTGATATTCCCACCAATAACTGCTGCCCAGCTGCTTGCCCCAGGAGCTTTGGTCACCAAGCACAGCTCGGTTTCCCACAGCCACTGGGGAAAAATTAAATCATTACTGCCATTAATGATATTTAAGCCAAACCAGCACTCCTTACTCCCCTGCCCACACACCAAACAACTGCAAGCAGCCCAGGGTTTGATTCCCACACGTTAAGCCAAGCAATTACTAATTTATTAATTTCACAACAAGCCTGGCAGTGTCTCTGTGCTCAGCCAGACCTGCTGGGTGACTCCCCTGCTCCTGTTGGAGGCAGGCTCAGGTGAGAGCAGCTCCTGCACTGACCTCCTCAGAAATGTGCATTTATTGGCCCCTGCACCCTCTGAACCCATGGGGCAGCAGGAGGGGACAGCTGCCACCTCACCCCTGTGTCACACACCACGTCTCCAGGCAGAGATGGGGATGTCACTTAGTGCAGTGGCTTTGAAGATTTCCCTGCCTGTGTGAGCGGGTAATTAAGAATGCATTAAATAGATATTAATGCATTAAATATCCCTGTGAGCAACAGGACTGGTAAAGAAGGTTAAGTGGCTTCTCCCAGTGAAGGGACAGAAATGGAACAGCCAGTTTAACACGCAACTGGCTGCTCAGGAAAAGCACAAAGAATTGTAAAATTTTCAGAGTTCACACTACTTACAATAATATTTATACCAACTATAGGTTATTGAAGGAAAATTTCTTGGTTTTGGGAAGACTTGATAAAAAAGTTCTTTGGAAAATTTAGTAAAATAAGCCTCTATCTTTGTGATTTCTGCCAGCAAACCAATCCTTTTTTAACCAATATACTGTGGGTTTAATGTCGTGCCTTAATGGCTGCCTCATCTTCAGGGCTCTTTGGCAGATGTGTTTCAGCACTGCTTTTAACAAAATAATCTCAATTATTCTTACTTAATTGGCATCAGATAAATGCAAGACTTCTTAGCTGCTGCTATCTGAAGGAACAGCACTTGAGCACACACTTTGCCCTTTGAATAATTAGGAGAAAGGACGGATGCAGATGGACTGTACCTAAGTGAGCTCCAAAACTGGGCTAAGACTGATCACAAAATCTTTCCCAAAGCCCAGCAGCCAAGGAGGGGAGCTCAGACAGCGCTGTGCCTTCAGGCTCATTTATACCCAGCAATTGAATAGAAGCTTTAATTGACAGCTTTGCTCGGTTCTATTGTGCCTGATTAGGCATCTCCATGAAAAGCATTAGCTGTGTTTGATCCCCTCCAAAGCAGAGCAGCTCATTAGCAGGGGATGTTTACAGGACCGGCAGCTCTTCCTCTGCTGCAGGAGGGGTTTTCAGATTGTGTTTTCACCAGGAGGATCACGACTCCAAAGGAGCTCAGCCTTCCATCCTTCGCCTTTCCTGCTATTTGCCAACAGGACAGATGGACAAGGAAAACATCTGACAGGACTACAACAAACCCCCAACACTTGGGTATTAAAAAACCCCCAAATCTTCTCCCTCATTCCCTCATCCATTCTTCTTCTTTTTTTTTTTTTTTAAGCTTTAAAAGCATATATCAGTGAGCTGAAACAATTACAGATAAGAAGTGTCCAACAGGCTGAATAAACCAGACCAGAGTCCTGTGAAATTATATTGGTAATAATGACTCTGCTCAGCACAACCTCCCAAAATTCCACACACAAAATTAAATGGCACCCATGCAAATACATCCAATATCAGCAAATGACTGGTAATTGTTATTGCTCCCAGAGATGAAAGGACACACAACAGTATGAGAATACAGCAATTATTCCCTGCACTCTGAGCCTATGAACAGGGACCTGCAGCTCCAATTTCTTTCTTGTCAGTCTCAATCCAAATTACTCCTTAGATTTGGTCCTAACAGAACAAAATGCTCGTCAGGAAACCATGATCTGTCAGCTTTTATCAAAAACCCCAACCTGTTAAAATATGACCAAGCTGCTTGCATTAGGAAGACTTAGTTACCTTTCAGAAACAATTAATTCTGCACAAAAAATTAAAAAGAGAAGGGAAAAAAAGCTGCTGTAACCTGTGAAGAGCTGATACTTTAGAGCCTGCAAAAACAAGGATGTGTTTCCTTTGCTTGGGTATGGTGAGGGTCTGCATACAGGATTCTCCACACAAAGGACGAGTAATAAACAGAGCAAAATTCGTTTTTTCCTGTCACAGGGACTCAAAGACTCCACAAAAATTCAAACCTTCCCACAGCAGAGTCCACTAAGTGCTATTAGCTCTGAGACAGCTTCGTTTCAACCAGCAGACAAAAGAAAAGGCTGCTATCTTTGCAGTGCAGCGTTTTATTTCCCTCCCAAGCCCCGAAATAAAAAGTGAAAGTCACGACATGGAGTCACATGCCCGTTCCATGGGATCCCCTCGGTGACCTTGAGTGCTGCTAAGAACATTTACTCACAATTCCCTGTAAAAGCACAACTCAGCAGCACCTGAGCTCAGCTTCAGGCTGGAATTCAAGACACTCCAGGTAAGTGGTAACAGGAGTAAGGTCAGAAAAACAGGAAGCCCTTCAGATGGTGGCTTCTGGGCTAGAAAACAGGGTGATCAGCAAAGCTCAGCAAAGCTGGGCTTGGTGGTCAAAGGCTTCCAGCATTTCCTTGCCATTGCTAGCAGCAGATCCACGGGACTTGCAGAGGGCTGGGATAAATTCCCATTAACCACCCCTGCACATAAACACTGCCAAGTGCATTAGTGTTTAAGGTGCCTTTCTATTAAAGCTGCACTTTGTTCTGTTAACTTTTACAATCTCACAAGTGGGTAACAGCCAGCAAACCACTAAAATCGACATTATTGCCCTGGGCTGCCATTTCACGGCCATGCAAAACAGGAGTAAAGCCAATTAAAATGTGTCGCTCCAGTGAGAGCCCAAACTGCTGGAAGCTCACACCCGAGGTTAATGCCCAGGAATGTCAGTGCACTTCAGAGCCCCCTGAAATCGCTTTTCACTTACTTTCCCACTACCCTGCATTCCCAAAATCCTTCAGCCAACTGCTGGAATGGCACGAGCCCTGCAACAGTTTGATTTAAATATAAATTCAGACAAGAACTGGGGGACAGGGAGCCATTCAAAATCAAATTCCAAATCAGTTTGGTGACTCACATTTCCCAACAGCCAAAACCAACAAATAGTGAGTCAATCCCCTTTCACCATGGTACTCACCAGAGGCCCATTCTTCCAGCAGTTTTACTCTACAGTGAGCATGAAGTGGGTGATGAATTCAAGCAGTCCCTTTGATCAGGAAGGGCACACGCTGCTTTAACCCAAACATACAGAAACCAGGCCAGTTGTTGTTTTCAGAGCTTGGGAAGTTCAGATACTGCCAGGTACTGTGGGACAACTCAGCTCCTTCACCACAACAACTGGACTCCTCTGCTCCTAAAAATACAACTATCAGACAAAGTTTGTTTGCTCAGGCACTTTGCTGACGCAAGTCCAAGATCAAAACATTTCTGGTTCAGAGGACAGAGATGTATCAGTCTCCAAAATCCAGCCATGCCATCCCCCCAAGGTGCCTGGGACACTCTTAGAAACACACATCGATTTATTACTGCTTAGCAACATAGGTTTTGGGGGAAGAATAAAGTATTCTGGTTGCCTGAATGCGTTGAGAATGAACTCTGGAAATTCCCTTTCAGCAGAACAAGATAAAGTTTACTCTCGCTTGAAGCTGCTATTTAAAAGTTATATTAAAATGAAATAAGTAAGGGCAGACACTTGGATGTTAAGTGCATTCCCTGTCCCCTCCTCAACCAGCACTTGCATCTTCTGGCCTGAGAACTGAGACACGGGGAGATTCAGATCACTGAATTTCTAATTATAAACTCATTAAAATACTAGTTTTACAGTTACCTCGAGCCCAGCCACTCCCCAGCAATCAAACGAGCTGCGGGATGGGAACACAGAGCGTTTCATCCCAGGAGGGAGACACCCAAACCCGGAGCTTGGGAGCCCCTGGCACAGCCTGGTGGCCAATCCATCCTTCCCAAAGCCACCCCGGAGCTCTCAAAGCCCAGCCCTGCCCCGGGGCCACGGCAGAGCCAAGGGGAGAGCCACAGCTCCCAGGGTGACTCACTGGTGACAACAGCGGGGACCACAAAACCCAAACTCGGCTCCTCTGGAGAAACCCGGGTGGAATTCCCGATGTTCCCAAAACATGTTCCTAGCGTTTGGTGACAGAAACCGCCAAGATGAACTGGAGTGGAAGGGATGAAATTACAACAGGAGCTACAAGTCCAGCTCTCCCTCCTCCTCTCTTTCCCCACCGAGTGCCAGCGATGTCTCAACACCCCAACTGCCTTTCCAAGGAAGTAGCTCTGCTCCTTTCCGGGCCAAATTACCATGGCAAGAAATCCCCGTGTAGATTCATCTCCAACAGAAAAACATTCAGGCAGCAAACATTTCCTTCCCACAACCTGAAAACAGCCAAATATCATCAGATTTCTTTCCTGCCATCAAAGAAACCCTGTCCTGAGACAGCTCGTAACAACTAAAAACATTTGCCCATAAAGCAAATGTGCTCCCAAGCACTGACAGAAATATTTTGTGCACCCCATGAAGCTGGCTGTGGCTGAACACACTTCACCCCCGGGAAGGCTGGAGAACACAGCAAGAACTTTCATTTGTGATGATTTATTTTACTCCTGCCTTCACTGCATCAGGATGCTCGTCTCTTACTCATCCTGTCTGTCAATATTGTCTTCCTGCAGCTTTTAAGTTAAATAACCCCCATGGTAACTGTTGTCAGGCCATGTCATGACCACTGAGGCTTCATAAACAACACTTGATATAAATAGATTTTCCAGCAACATGTAAACCATCAGCTCCAATGGAAGTAGAAAGGTTGTGTGCAGCCATCTGCATTTTCTCCTGTAAGGATAAACACATAAAGAAGTGTTTGAAAGCAAAACAAATCTATTGAAGAAATGGCCCTAACAGAAACTTCTGGGGCATGAGATTTCTTACGTGGCTCACACAAAGACATCGACAGGAGCAGCTACAGCAGAACAAGAACTTCCCAGAAGAAATCCTTCCCTGGAAGGGGGATGAGGCCCTGGCACAGGGTGCCCAGAGCAGCTGGGACTGCCCCTGGATCCCTGAAGAGTCCAAGGCCAGCCTGGATGGGGCTTGGAGCAGCCTGGGACAGTGGAAGGTGTCCCTGCCCATGGCACTGGGTGGGCTTTGAGGTCCCTTCCCACCCAAACCATTCCAGGATTCTGTCACCTTCCAAACGACACCAGTTCATGATGGGAGCAGCTCCCAGGGGTGCCAGCTGCCTTCCCCTGCCCTCGGGATCAGGAGAGGTTTAATCCTGAGAGCAGCTTAGCAGCCACTTCTGCAGGAATCCACACCGACAATGCCCGCAGTTTCACCCATTTTCCTTTCAATGGTCTGCAATCAACTTCCACAACACAGCAGAGCCACATCACAGCCCCTCGGGACACCCCTGCATGCTGAGGAAGTTGGCAGATTTGGCTACACCAGGAAGAAATAAATCCCCAAACACACGGACAGAATCAAAGACAAAAAGCTCGGTTTAATTTTTAAAAAGCATTTGAAATAGGAGCTGCATACAAATGCAGCATTTTTTACAGGTTCTTCTAAACGAGCGTGTGGGAAATCCACAGTCAAAGTTTTCTGTCAGGAAAAAAACAATCCTCCAACACTGCCATTATCTCAAGCTTCCCCTGAAGAAGTCTCCAACCAAGTAATACCAACAAAGAAATTATTTCTATTTCTCCACTGGAATTCAACTCCCTGTCAGACAACCTCGAGACAGAAATTCTCATACTAGCAAGGTTTAAATCCACCCACACACCACCCAATATGGACTTGGAGGTACACCCAGGTCTGCCTGGACTCAGGGAGGGCAAAGAGCACAAAAATTCCCCAAACAGATCTGGCTGCCATAGGAACACGAGGCTTTTGTGGGCTAACCCCTGACTGAGCACCCAGGGGACACTGCCAGGGGGTGAGGGATGGGAGCTGCAGCCCAAATTCTGCCACTGACCGAGGAGCTGCTTCTCCTCCAAACCCTTGGATTTGCTTCCATGCTGAAGAAGGAACAGGCCCGTGCTCTGAGAACCTGATTCCCATCCTGCTCCTTCCATCTGCTGAGAGCTGTGTGCTTCCAGAGAGCTCAGCAAAGCTAAGCCTGGCTCAGGGCAGGGCTTACAGCCCAGTGCCACACTGGGATGGATCTTAAACCATTTGGGTTCGGCCTCTTAAACCACAGCAGGAGCACAGCCCACCCCTGAGAACCCCAGCGTGACCTACTCTTGTCCCCAGGGCTCTGACACGACATTTTCAGGTCCCCTTCACATCTTGACTAAACCAAAGGCTTGTTTAAATCCATGATTAAAATCTCAGGGCTCGTTTAACCTCCTTGCTAGCCCAAGGTTGAATTTGTTTCAGTGCATCTCCATGTTAACACTGCTCTAATTTCAAGGTATCTGGATCATGACTGGGAGCTAGGAGTAGGGGTACAAGAGCTCATCAACTAATCCAATTGTTCCACACATCTCAAGGATTATTTTCCAATTCGCTAACCTGAGCTACTTGTTGCAATAATCCTTTATCTACACTGAAATCACCTGGCACACAAGGTGTGCAGTTAAGCCTGGCTCTGGCACTGTGCAGCCCATCAGCTGCTCATCACTCCAGCATTTGTTCCGCTTCTCCACTTCGTTTTACAGCCTGCATCAAACTCCACCTGCCAGGAAAAACACTACCTAAACCAGCTCTTTTTTTAAGCTTAAACTGGGTAATTTAAAGCCTGCTCAAGCCTGGCAGCACTACACTGCAGTGAGGACACACAGACATATTAAGCTCCCTATGAATGCAGAGCATTTGGTGTTTTTATTGAAAATTAAAGCTCATCAGCAACAAGGAGCCTGGCATTTACCTGGCACTGAACTCACACCAAGAGTCAGCTGCGTGTGACAAATGACAAGGCGGAAAAAATTAACAGGCCGGGTCTTTACCTTGTCTTAAACACCTCGGGGGATTTCCTTCCCTGCCAGAATCTTCCACCGGCTCTGCTGCTGCCTTTGAGGTCAGCCCAGCCCGCACTCACCTGGCCAGGAGAGCCCCAAAGTGCCTCAAGGGCTGCTCTTCCCTGCGCACAAAATGACAACGACGGCTCCAAAATGAAGGGATGGAATAAAACTGTAAAGCCTCTGCCTCATTCCCAGCTTTTATGGAAAAAGGCAAAAGGCACCAATAACAGGAATGTGTGATAGTGGTTAGTCCTTATTCTAGGAAACCTAATAGGCTTGCAACAAGCTTTGTTCAGGCATTTTTCTGCACTACCTACATCACTTCTTTCTACCCAAAATGTACATTAAAACAAAAGAAAAACGCACACGATATCGAACGGGGCTTGCAAGTTAAAACCAGAAAATTGAAATATTTACTGCCTCGACGTGCACTGAAAAAGAAGAAGGCAAATAAATAATTTTTTAAAAGGGGGGGAAAAAAAGCTTTAAAGCGTATCACGAGAACGGGATCAAGGAAGAGCGAGGCCACCCCTTCAGGACCAGGGGAGAATTAACCTGCATTTCTCCATCCCATTTGCAAGCTTACGGCTCTGCCACCCATTTTGTCTCACATTAGGGGGGGGGGGG
>VYZP01052533.1:57183-73059 GCA_013400635.1 Hypocryptadius cinnamomeus
AAAATAATGACCTCAGCGGCACAGAGAGAAGACCCCACCCCGGGATGGATGCCCGAGCGGTGCTGCCGGCCGGGCAGGTGACCCCGCCGCAGGTGCCACCCCGGGCATCCCCCGCGCCCCTTCCCCATCCCCTGGAGACGCTGCCGAGCCAGAAAACGCCGTCGCGGAGCCCAGGGAAGGGTTTATTTAACCCGCAAAGGCGAAATGAAAGGGAGAGGAGCAGCGCAGAGGTGCGGACGGCGCGGCAGCCGCGCGGCCAAGGTGAATCGCGGCCGGCTAACATGGTGGAGGCTGCGGGGAGCAGCGACCCTCCGGCCCGCGGCAGCGAGGGCCGAGCCGCGGGGATGCGGGGCCGCGGCACGGAGCTGACAGCGGGCGGGAGGTGAGGGGCGGAAAGCGCTGAAGGGAGAGCGCGGCGGGGAAGCGCTGAGGGGAGAGCGCGGCGGGGAGAGCGCTGAGGGGAGAGCGCGGCGGGGAAGCGCTCCCTCAGGGCTGCTCCCTCAGGGCGGGAGCGGGAGGACGGGCTCACCTGCCATGGCGGGCTGAGGGCGGCAATGGCGCTGGGGGCTGCGGCTCCGCTCCCCTCGGTCTCCGCGGCGAGTGCGGCGGGGCCGGGCGGCCCCGGCAGGCAGAGCACGGGGCGGGACGGGTGCTTCCTCCGCCCCCGACAAGATGGCGCGGCTCCGGCCCGGCTCCCTCAGGGCTCGGCCGCCATGGCGGCTCCGGAGCTCGGCAGGGGGAAGCAGCCGCGTGTTCCCTGAGGGTGAGAAGCCTCCAGCTGCAGGGATGTGTGAAGGGTTTATGCGTGAAGGACACAAATCGCGGAGTCACGGGATGGGGCGGGCTGAAGGGACTGCAGTGGGGTATCTGGTCCAGGCTCTCTGCTCAGGAAGGGGCATCGCAGAGCACATGGCGCGGGATTGTGTCCAGAGGGGTTTGGAATATCCCTGGTGAGGGACATTCCACGGCCTGTCTGGGCAATGGGGCACTGAACAGGCTCCCCAGGGCATGGTCGTGGCCTCAGGGATGGCAGAGCTCCACGAGGGTTGGGACAAGGCTCTCAGGAACATGGTGGGATTGTTGGGATGTGCTGTGCAAGGCTGGGAGTTGGATCAGTGGGTCCCTTCCAACTCAGAAGATTGTATAACTCTGTTATTCCGGTTCTAGGAATCAGTGCTTGGTCACCCGCACAGCAAAGCTCTTCCTCATGTCCAGGTAAAACATTCTGTGCCTCAGTTTCTGCCCGTTACCTCTTGTCCCACTGCTGGGCCCCAGGGAGCAGAACCTGCTCCATCTCCAACACCTCCCTGCAGATATCGATGGATTTTGATGGATTTTGATGAGGTCCCCAAACAAAGCCCCTTGGGCCCCTTATCTGGGAGTCCCTCTGCAGCCCCTAGTGCTGGCCTGGTGCCTCCAGCCCTGGCCCTCTTGGGGTTTTGCTTTGGGGTTTCTTTTTGGATTTTTTTTTTTTAATTATTATTATCTTTTAGGAAAAGCCCAACTTTTACAATAGAAGAGTGAGTTTAGGGAGGAGAAAAAGAATCACAGAATCATTTAGGTGGGAAAAGACCTCTGAGGTCGAGCTCAGCCTGTGCCAAATCATCACCATCCCAACCAGACCAGAGCACTGAGTGCCACATCCAGTCATTCCTTAAACACCTCCAGGGTCAGTAACTCCACCACCACCCTGGGCAGCCCATTCCAATGTCTAATCACCCTTTCTGTGAAGAAATTCCTCCTGATGGCCAACATAAAACCTCCCCTGTTGTACTAGAGGAGGCTAAGCTGAGTCCCCCAAAAGATGTCACCTGGACCACACATCCGAAAACACCATTTTTCTGAGACTTCTAGTTTTCTGGTGGGGTCCAGGACCAATGTGGCACAAATGGGGCACAAATGTGACAAATCCCCCTCCCAGCCCACAGAGCTGGGTGTTTTCAGGCACTGCTGACGTCTGCAGCTCTGGTACCCAGCGCTGGACTCTGCCTCCCTCACGTCCCTCTCGGCAACATCTGACATCCCTAATGGCTCCTGACAACGTTAACTCGCTCTAATTTGTGTCCTGCCCTTCCCAGAACGTGCAGTTCTCAGACACATCAGCTCATGGCTCCTTCCCTTGCTCAGGGCTGTCTGGGCAGCCAGGGCTGAGCCCCTCAGCTGACTCCTGCCCTTTCTCCTTGCACCAGCTGTCCTTGAGGAGATACTGACCCGTGCTGGGCTTTCTCCCCCAGCCCTGCTGTTGTTTAATCAAGGTGCAGCCCCGAGTCAATGGCAAAGTGCTCCCCAACTGGACCCTGTTTCACCCAGACCTGCAGCTCTCTGTTGATCCCTCGGGTCCTTGCTTCCACCGCTGCTGTTTGTGCAGTGTTTGGCAGGCAGGAATGCTGGCAGGGTGTTTGTTCACCAGCTGTCCCACCCCCCACCAAGAGGGTTTCATCCGATCCCATTAAAACCCAGGAGCTTACTTTAAGACCAGAGACCCTACGAGGCCTCTGGAGCATTTGTGCTTATCCTCCCATTTTTTTTTCCAGGTTCACTGCAACACTCTCCTGGTTAAGCTTCTAAAAGGTTTTTCCAGTGAGACATGTGGAGAACTATAGAGGGCAGGGCTGAGGCACAGTGCTTGATTATGGATATCGATCCTGGGCATTATTCAATACCTGGCCTTATCCCAAATATAGGCACAGGCTTCAGTGCAGCTTTTGAACGTTAAAAGCCTTTGTTTGTCAGGGTGGGGGGGTGACAGGAGGGACATTTTAGTAATGCCAGATTGATGGAGGCTGCAGCAGTTGTGCTGTTGACAGCAGTTTGTGCGTGCTCAATGTCCCCCCTGTGCTCAGGATCAGGGACAGAGACACAGCTCTGTTTGTTTTATTTTGGAGTGTTACAGTTTTCCAACCTGCCCTCCCCAGGTGAAAGGTGGCAGAGGGAAATACAGTGAGAGAAAACACATCAATCAGATTGAAATGTAACAGATAAAGACCTCAGGGTCCTGATAATCCCAAGGACAAGCCAGGGAAGGATGATGAAGGTGGATTTAGTGCTCCAAGAGCTGAATTTGACACAGCTAGACCACCCAGAACCATGGGCTCAAATCCAGTAAAGCCTTTTTCAGTCCTTTTTCTTCTTAAATTGATAAATTCCTTTCTAGGTGGCCTCCTGTGCTGCAAAGTTTGAGCAAATTCCCTGGCATTTCCCTTCTTCAGGAAGTCAAAGCCCATTTTATGCCATCACACCGTCCTGCTACAGAAGTAGAAACAATTTTACTGGGATTATTGGCATATGTAATTTGTGTTACTAAAATGTAGTGAAGAACCCTGAGGTATTTATCTAAACATTCAATCCCTCTCTGCCTGAATGATTCACAGATAAAAGCTGGAAGAATTGGAACCATGGGATGTGCACGTCCTTCATGACCACGCAGCAGGAGAAATTAGCGTCATCAATCATTTGGGGTGCTGGCCTTTGAGATCCAAAAGGAGACACATTCCCTTTGTTTTCTCCATCTTGGATTACCTGAGCTCCTCAAAGCTCACTCAGGGATTTACCTGAACAGGTGAGGTGTTGCTGCACCCTATCACCAACCAGTCCAAGGAAGCTTTACTGGGGACATTCCCCAGCTTTATTTGGGTTGTTTCTTGCTGGCTCTGTGTGGATCAAAGGACAGGGCTGCAGGTCAGGGTTTTCCTCAGATGCAGCACAAACGTTACTGGCATAAATTTCAAGGCTGAAATGTTTTTGGCCAGCCTCTCTTACTCAGAATTTCCATTTTAACCCCAAGTGTTGTCTCGGCTGGGATGTGAGTCATTGATCTGAGCACAGGATGTCCAAAAGACCAAAACTTCATGTCCAGGGATGGTATCTGGTGAATGGCATCCTCACCCTTGGCAGGGGAGTGGAATTGAAATGGTCCCTTCCAATGGACCCAAACCATCCCAATATTCTATAATTGGTTTGGGTCTGGGATCCTTAGCTCCTTTCCAATCTTGTTTTCTTGGCATGTTTTGAGTTTAGGTTTTATAACATAAAAAAAGAAAACTTAAAAACCAGCCTGCCTTGCATTAGATGAATAACATTCTGTGTGAATCCCACAGATGCAGTCCAGCAATTAAGAAGAACCCAGCACTCCTGTGTATGGATAACAGGAATATCTTCCACTGGATTAGAGAAAATAAAAATGAAACCCCTGCTATTTCAACAGCAGCCTAGGAGGTGAGTGGAGACTCCCCCAAATAAGCCCAAAAAAAGTTAACAACTCACCAACAGTGGTTTTTTTTGTTTCTCCCTCTGGAATATGGAATGGTAACTGAGGGTAGCAGCTGGGCAGATCCTGGGTTTCACTTTGTGAGGTGAGGAAAGCAAGTGTGACCAGCCCTTGGTTAAAATGCCACCTCCACCAGCTGTTGGGAAACTCACGACCCACAGGAATTTGTCATTATCTCGGGGACACCCGTGACTTGCTGTTCCCCCTGGTGTCAGGTGGAAATTGATGCAGAAAAAAACATGTTTCTTTCTCAGAAAAAAGTTTCTTTCTCAGAAACGAGATGGGCTCTGCCAGCCGAGCCCAAATGCCCAGTTTGTCACCTGCAAAATGGAAACGAATTTTTACGAAGTTTAATTAGTGCAAAGTGCTCTCAGTAGCAAAGAGAGCTTTCGGTCCAAGCATCTCGGGCCAAGTTCTCAAATTACGGCGGCTCCAGCCAGCGACCCACGCGGCTGAGCCCCTGCTGTGCCTGCAGTGCCGGAGGAGGATCAGCAGCGGCTGAATTCGTGTCATGAATAAACCGGTGGGTGAGCAGGACAGGAGATCTGCGGGGCTGCAGGGCTGTTGGGTCCCTGCTGGTCCTTTCACGGTGCTTTCCCCTCTGGCAGCTTTTGGAGAGAGGAGATAGATCTTCCTTCAGCTTTGGGTTTGCAAAATGTTTTGGAAGTAGAGAGGAGGTTGTGGGAGCCAGGAGAGCGCAACCAACCAGGAGAGTACAAACAAACAGGAGAGTACAAACAACCAGGAGAGTACAAACAACATCCCAGGTCCCTCTGCTTCTGCCACGGGATATTCATCCCAAGCTTCAGGAAGCCAGGGCAGGGAGAGTGCTCCAGAGTGCTCCCAGTGACGCTAACTCAGCTGGACACCCTGTGCTCTGCAGGAGAAGGCAATTTCCTTGCTGCTGTTGTGTCTGGTACCTCGGGGCTGTACCAAAGAAATATTTCACTTGCTGAGTCAGGGGCAGTGCCCGTGTTTGACAGGAGGAGGAGATGGGCTGAGTCACCAGGCTGCTTCCCAAAAGCACAGCTCCTGAAATGAGCCCATAAATCCTGGGAGGAGTGGGAGCAGGAGGGGGCCAGGAGAGCAGCCTGTGTTTGTCCTGCCTGGTCTGTTCTCCTGCAGGGCTCTCCTTGTCTAGGTGCTGAGTCTCTGCAGCCACATCTGGCTCTGAGGTGTTACGGCAGCAGCAGAGGCAAGGTGGGAGCCCGGGGCTGATGGCTCCCGATGGTTTTGCTCTCCTGGGCACACTCATCCTAGAGTTCTGTTCCATTAGATCTTCTCCCCATCAGATCAACCCTGAGGCATCTGCAGGGATGGTTTCCAAGGGGGAGACAAGCTGGGATTTGTCACCTTGTGTCACGTTCACGTGGAGCTGTTCAAAGCTCTGGGAATAAAGAGCAGCTGCTGTGGGCAGATCTGGATAAGCAGGAGCAGAGCAGCTCATTCCCACTTAAACTACTTCCAAAATGAGGTGGACATGGTGCACTAAATCATTTTGAAGTCCATTAGAGGGATTTTATAGCACAGAATAAAAGAGGTCCTTCACTGCACAGCACAGGCAGCAGTGCCTGGTGGCTGCTTACTCATCCCTCAGCAGAGCAGTGAGAGCAGACACAGTCCCTGCTTTCACCCACTGGCAAGGCATTCCTCAGAGAGGAAGGATGGAGGGCTTGGGTCACTTTTACCCCGTGACTCACTTAATCCCTGGTGTGAGCACACAGCAACAGCAGCACATGTGACATCAGGAGTGACACAGACACACCAGCCTCCTCCAGCGAGGGGTACAAGGCAAAATAAACAAAGGTGCTGAGTCATGAATTAGACCACGAGCCCTCTACAAAGCAGCTGCTGAAACTGGGCTGCCCAAATCCCACTGGGCAGACACCAGGAGTGGTCACACTCACAGAGGAAAAGCAGAACTCCCAGAGGCAGAGGGAGAACCGAGCCCAAAGCGGAGCTCCAGGGGCAGGGCCAGCTCTGGGACTGGCTGTGGAGGCTCCCTGCAGTTCCTCCTTGCCCTGACAGCTGGAGCAAGGCTTGTCACGGGAGTGCAGAGTGGCAATTATAGCAGCACGGATGCCACAGGGCTGGCCAGGCTCTCTATTTATAGCTCCCTGCCAGCACAGCTCTCCCTCTGTGCTCCTGCTCACAGGTGAAGGCACAGGCCATGCCCTGAAAGGCTCACAGGCCAAGGAGGAACAAAGAGGAAGGACTAGCAGCCCCTTTGATGAGAACCAAGAATCACAGATGAAAGGACAAAAAAGAAATCCACAGAGAGCCTGGAACAATGAACTGTAACTTCTCCCCCCAAAACTGCCCTGTAGTTGGTTAACCCCTTCCCTGCCTGGAGTGCCACCTCTCTGCTATTCCTAATTGGTGCCAAGCAGTGTCACTGAAGTGTTCTGCAAGCTCTGACCCCTCTAATTGTTTCCAGCAGAGGTGGCAGAGGAGCTGTGGGCCTGCCTGTCCCTCTGCAGCCCCGGGCCTGTGGCCAGGGTGGGAGGTAGCAGCCCAGGAGAGCACCCCAGCCACTGCCCCTGCCCCAGGGATGATCCATCCCGAGTGAGCCTCTGCCAGCTCCAGGGGCTCAGGGTGGCAGCTGACCACGGATCCAAGTCACAGAGTTGTCTTTGTTTCATGGGGAGGATTAAACCAGGAGCTGCTTGTGAGCTGAACTTTGAAGTGTCTCCTCAGTGATCTGAAACTCGATCATGCAACAAAGAGAGACCTCTACAAATACTCCTTTTGTGTTTGAAGCTGGAGACCATCCACTGGTTTATTTTTAGGCACACATTTGCACTGGCCCTGTTACAATCCTGCCTCTGTTCTTGAGCAATAAAAGGCAGAGAGGATTCTCTTGACCTCCGGTATCAAATACAGAGAAAATAAGGCATTTGTCTGGAAAAGAACCACCCAAAATAGCAGGGAAGAGATCATGCTGTGCTATGGACTGTTAGTGTTGAGAGACAAGAAAAATGAGAATTATAGGAGCTGGCAGACTTCTTCTAATGACACATTAATGAAAACTGCTAGAAAATTGTACGGTGATGCTAATTTGTAGGTTTAAGGACCTGAGATCTTTCCCTTTTACACTAAACACATGCCTGAAAGTAAGAAATAATCCCTGCTGAGGTGAGTTCCCAGTTTTCTTTGAGGATTTGTTCTAGATCCAGAGCATTTCCTTTGCTACACACAGGTTTAGCTCAGAAGCTGATGCTCCTGCCTCGCCCAGCTGATGTTCCCTAAACTCCTCACAGCCCCTCCTCAGGCTTTGCAACACCCTGATGCAGACAATTATCACTACATGCATTTTCTGTCTTGCCCCTCCTTGAAGAAGCTGGGGAAAGAGCCCAGAGGACCTGACTGGCTGTTTAATTTGTGTCACATCAGCAGGGCCATCTGCACCAGGCATTTCCCACTGACAAGAGAAGGAAGGTTAAAACCTCTCATGACAGGTTAACAGCATGATTTGCAGCAACAGCTTAAATAAATGGTTGCAGGCACGAAAGAGTAGCAGGCAGCTAATCCTTTAAAGACTTAAGAGCAGCTACTACTCCAGCCCAAGTAAATATTTCAAAATAAAATTAATTAGTGGTGACTAGTGGATTTGCTGCCCTTTGCTTTAACAGCCCAGGATGAAACGGCGATTCCTCCACAGAATTTTTGCTTCAGTGCCAAACCTGCTGTTTCACAGGAGCTGAAAGTCCTCTCAGAGAAGATTCACCACAGTTTTGTTCCTCCCTGTAGCTGCAGAGCTGGAGAAGCTCTGCAGGGATCTCATGGCTCTGTGTTGCTGTGGGAGGGGAGGTCCCTTTGTGCTGCCCCAGGGATGAGGACAGCAGTGTGGCTCAGAATCCAGCCCAAGTGCAGTGTGCAGGAAGGAAATGTCACTTCCTGATTCTTATCAGAAGAAAGCTCCGTCCATGCAGGCCACAGAACAGCTCCCAGTAATTGCCTTACTTCTGATTAAAAGCAGTTCCTGAGCACCTTCCTAGACACAGGAAAGCAGGGAAGGAAAGGCCTCAGGGTTACAAGTCCTGAACCAGTACAAACCACATCTGGCTGTGCCCAGAGCAGAAAGCAGGCAGTTCAATCAATTGCAAACAATAATTTCTAATCAACAATCGAGTTCTCCCCACCCCTGACCCTTGGCTCCACCACAGAACAAAGCCAGCTCTCTTGGGAGGCTCTGTCATGGCCTTGCTGGACTGTCTGGACTATTTTTAGTCAAATCCAGCATTCCTAAAAATCCTCAGGCTGCTTTTGTGCTCAGGAAGAGGAGAGGAACTGCTGTGCATGTGCATATCCGCATTCCACACAGGACACAGGAGTGGGAGCAGGGTGGCACAGCTGGGTCAGCACAGAGCCCTGAGAAAAGGGCAAATTTTTATTCTTTTCATCAGGCTGAGAAGGCAGGACTGCCCCGAGCTGGGAGGGGGAAACCAAAGGTGTCTGCAGTGGTTGGGAGGCCAGGGAGATCCAGGGGCTGGGTGGTGTCCCCTCCCTGCTGAAGGGAGATCCAGGGGCTGGGTGATGTCCCCTCCCTGCTGAAGGGAGATCCAGGGGCTGGGTGGTGTCCCCTTTGGGGTTTATGGCACCATTTGCACAATACTTTGGATTATTCTGGCTTTGTTCACTCAAAAAAAAACCCCAAAAAAACCAATCATGAGATTGACTAAAATCTTTGCTTTTATAACAAATACAGCAGGAGGGTTTCTTGGGTACTGCTGGTAGCTCAGGCCACAGGACTCCAGAATCCCCTTTCCAAATACTTCCAGCAACTCCATGGCATTAAATGAAGCAGGTAATTAATTGTGTAACTACACTCTGCAGCAGCAATCAAAGAATGGCATTGAGGAGACACCAATCCAAGCACTCATAAAGCAGAGAACAGCCTGGAATCTGGCTGCCTGTTCTTTCTGCAGAGCTTCTGTGCATGCTAACTCCCATCAGGCTCTGTAAATGCTGACTGTTCCTCCCTGAGACAGCTGCCTTGCCCAGAATGGAGGATGCTTCACAAAGGGAGCAGCTATTCAGAGTTATCCTCATTCATCAGTGCCTTATTTGTCATTCCAGCCCTGCTCTAGAACCACAAACTCCTTCCCAGGCCTTTTCCCATTCCCCTCACTGCTGCAGGGAGTCAGTCTGGGCTCCCCAAAACCTGGATGTCAGCTTGAAGAATGAAGTCCTCTGCATCTATGTATTTCCAGTGGTCAGAATCCCCTTTTTCTCTCCTAGAAGTGTTTCTTTTTTCCCCAGTTAGATATAAAAATCCCTGCAGGGAGGACTTTTTCATCTGGCCATCCCTCACACAGCCCTGCTTATTTATCCACTGTGCTGCCTGAGGACTTTTGCCTCTGTCCAAGAAAAGTAAATTCATTAATTCCTTTCCTCCAGGAATGTCAGCATGTTCTCAGAATCACAGAGTCACAGAATGCCCTAAGTTGGAAGGAACCCACAAGGATCATCCAAGTCCAGTTCCTTCTCCTGTCCCTTTCATTTATCCCACTTAGGTGACCCCCCCTTCCCAAACTGCTTCATCTTCTCCCTCCCTCTTTGCTTTTTCCATCTAAACTTCCCTTCCACTTCCTCTCCCCGTTCCCCAAACCCAAATAAACGCAGGTTCTTGTCCCCCAGGAGAGGCTGATTCGTGGTTTGACGTCAGCAGGAGCTCTCCTGCCAGAGCCTGCTGTAATTGACACATTCCAGCTGCTGCCAGCAGCACGTGTGTCCCTTGTCCCCTGTCCCACCCCAGCTGGGGCTGGCAGCAGGGGGGGAACCTCCAGAGATGGAAAGGGAGATCCTGAATTTAACAGTTTAACCAGTTTTTCCTCAGTGCTGGGATTCACTCAGGGGAATGGAGACAAGTGAAGGGTTAAAAAAACCATCTTGGCTCAGGGTTTGGGTTTAATCTGGAGCACTGAAGGAGGAAAAAAGGCAATTCTAGGAGTAGCTTCAGAGCAAGGTGTTTGTCCAGCCCTGATGTGTGGACACCTCTGTGGGCCTGCTCTGCACTGCCAGTCACTCCTGTCCCCTCCTTCCGGAATGTTCCACCCACCTGGGCTCAGGTGGCAGCTGTGGAGTGCTTTGTGCAGCCTGACACTGCTGGGGCTGTTCCAGATCTGCCTGCCTCACTCCAGCAGCACCTGGGAGCTGGAAGCAGCAGCAGCCAAAGGCCAGCAGAGTTTGTAGTGCACTCTGACACCTGGGAAGGACAAACTTGTGGTTACAGAGAATACAGAACTTTATTCATGTTAAATGCATCCACTTGCATCACTGCTCATTGTCCAGGACACTGAGAACCAGGAGACAGCCTGGTTTGACCTCACAGAAGTGGAGCCATCACTCTGTTCTCCCTGAATGACACATCAGCAAAGCTGGCAAAGCAATCCAGAGGGGGTTTGGTCAGCACAAACTACACAGAGAACTTCTCTTCACTGGCCTGGGCAGGTCTGCACAGCAAATTATCTACAGAAGGACAAAAGGACTCCAAAAGGCAGACAGCTGGAATTCAAGTGTCTCCAATACCCACATCAGTCAAGCCCAAGATTTTTGGTATTTAGACACTTGAGTCTGGGTTCCAATCCTTCTCCCAGTGTCCATTTGGTTGTTTAAATGATAAGCAAACTCCAACACCAGTCCCTGTGAAGGATAAGCAGATTTTGCCAACAGCAGCAGTGGCACGGGGAAAGCTCGCTCGGGCAGGAGGTGTTTGTGGGGAAATGAGCTTGGTCAGTCTGACAGGGAGCTGTGGAGGTGGAAATCCCTTCCTGCAAGTGCTGCTTTCCCCCTCTCATCAGACTTTATTTACTCCAGGACCAGTAGTTTGGAAGCATTTCTGATGGACAGAGAGCAAAAGGAGAATTTAATGATGGTCTGTCTGCAAAGGTAACCCAACAATAACCACAATCTCATGGAAAGCTAAAATAAACTCCAGAAAACACAAGGAGAAAAAACAAATATCTGCAGCTGAAACCAGCTCATCTATTTTTGGAAAATTGCAAGGATTGCCTCACCCAGGAAGAGTGGAATTATGCAACCCCGAGAGGAAAAAATCCCATAAATCCCAAGTTCTTTGCAATTCCTTTTGGTCAATTCCAGGCTGGAGCCCCCAACCCCCCAAAGTGGAGAACCTGCAACACCTCGAGGCCGGGAAGCGGCGCCGCGCGGGGGACGCGCGTCAGCCGCGCCCTGCCAGCGTCCAGGGGAACTACCAGCTCTGAGCAGCCTAATTAGAGCGGGGTTAATTAACGGTTCAGTCGTCGAAGTCGGGGATGTCGTCGTAGGAGTAGCCCCGGTAGCCCTTGGAGGCGTAGTAGGCGATGCGCAGGTGGTAGAAGCCGGGCAGGAACACCAGGATGCCGATGATCAGCACGGGGATGGCCCGGTCGGTCTCCTGCAGGCACACGGGGCACAGGGCTGCTGATGCCTCAGCACAGCAATGCAGGGTGCCCTCAGCAAAGGAGAGGATTGGTGTTTGACTCTAAGGTTTTGGAATGCTGAGCTTTATTAAAACGATACTATATTACATTACAATTATATTAAAGAGAGATAGTATACTATATCATACTACTAGCTGAAAAACTCATGGCTGTCTGCAGACTGACAGTCCACACAGCTTGGGACCATTTTGGTTCACCCTGGCTGGGCTCTTGTGCTGCCCAAGGTGGATGCATGGAAGAGATCCTTTTAACAAATCCCTGCTTTATTCTTTAACTCTGCTCTAGCTCAGCCTTCCCAAGGCATCACAGTGACATCTTTGTGAGGGGCTTTCCTCCCTTTCACACCCGTTGCCCTGCCCAAAGCAGGTGAGATGTGAATGAATTCTCAGAATGAGGTGATCTGGAAGGTTCTTTGAACCCAAACCATCCCGTGGTTCTGTGATCCATCCCCAAGGCCTGGCGAGCTGAGAAATACAAACCCATGTTCCACCAGAAATATCTCAGCTGTCATCAGGCTGAGCCCTTAATCCTGTCCTGGCCTCTCCTCCTTGCTGCAGGAACCCTCCAGGGACCCCATCCTTCACCAGGAACCCCCTGGATGTGCAGCCAGGGCTGGGAGCTCCGAGCACGAGCCCAGGGATCTGTGCCTGGAGCTCTGCTGATAGCACCAGAGGCTGCTGCTGCTGCCAGAGATAAGGCAGAGCTGCCAACCCCCCTGAGCCCACAGCACAGGGAGCAGGGGGATGAAGCACCCAGAACTGCAGGAGCAGATCCCCTGCCCATGGATCACCCACAGCCAGATGGGGAAGTGTTACTGTGCCCCACAGGGGGTCTGGCAGCTCCTCCCTGTCCCTGCATGGGCTGAGATCTCTCCAGGACAGGGATGTGACCTCCCCAGGGACACTCAGCCCTCCTTGGAGATGCCCAGCCCAGCCAGGCTGTGGTGGGAATCCATTCCCTGCTCACTCCCCGAGGCTCTGAAGTCCTACACTGAACCCATCACAGGATCCTTGAGGCTGGAGAAGACCTTCAAGGTCATCAAGTCCAACCAAGACCCAGCACCACCCTCAGGGTAACCCTACCCACGTCCTGGAGTGCCACATCCTCGTGTTCTGAACGCTCCCAGGGATGGGGACTGCACCACTGCAGCTGTGCCAGGCCTTTGCCACATCAAACCTTTCCTGATTTTGAATTTAAACCTCCCCTGGTGTGACCTGAGGCTGTTTGCTGTCCCCTGATGGCCAGTGAGGGCTCTGGGCAGTGCAGAACCAGTGCCAGGCGTGTCTGAAGCACTCACCCCTTTGCTGATGTACCCTGCCAGCAGCAGGGCTCCGATGATGATGAGGAAGGTCCCGATCATGAAGAGCACCACAGCCAGTGCGATGGCCTTGTAGGGGATTTTGGGTGGGCTCTTCTTGAACTGGATGGAAAAATCCAAATATTGAACAGCTGAACTCGGCACAGCTCCCCTCCCGCTGCAGCACAGATGGGACCCCACAGCTGGCACAAAATTCTGCTCCAGAATTGCCCTCCAGGAGGAATGCTGCCCATGGACCCTGCTGAGCCAGCCCCTACTCCCAGTCTTGTTCCCAGGAAGGCTCTTTGGGCATTCCAGAGGGGAAGGGCCGAGGGTTTGGCTCCCTGCTGGCTTTGTCCCTCTCTGAGCTGCAGCTGCTCCACCAGAGAGGCACGAGAAGCAGCTGCCTGTGCAGGGCCAAGCTGCGGCTGCCCATCCTCGTGGTTTCACAGCCTCCTTCCCCAGTTTTACCTGCAGGTCAATGTATCCATCGTCGGTGCTGGAGAGCTTGGAATATTTGACTTTGCTACTGGGGATCCCAGCGGAGAGATTGGTCCTCGACGGCATCATTCCAGGGGGGCCTGGGCATCAGCTACAGCCTGGGAACCAGGGCCAGGGGCAGAAACAGGAGAGGAAACTGAGAGATGGCAGTCTGAGAGACAGAAGTAAAGTTTCTGAGGAGAAACTCCCCTGTGAAGGCTGTGCCACGCCAACACAGCATCTGTTCCCCTTTGTAAATTAAAACTTTTCCCACAGAGGATCTTGGCATTTAATTGGAAGCCTGAAATGCAAAATTAATACAGCTGCAACAATGTTTGGAATGAAGGTAGAACCTGTGCTTCAAACCAGATGGAAATTCCGGGGCAGGGCCCAGGTATAACCCAGCTCTCACAGCTGTCCCAGCTCTGGCTGTTTCTGAACAGGACACCAGCAAATAAACCCAAACCAGAGCTAAACAAAGCAGCTTTTCAGCCACCAGGAGATTTTGCAAGAGAGCAATTTTGTCAAAAAAATAACCCCAACCAAACAAAAAAACCAACGCAAACCACTGGAAACTGGAATGAGATGGAGCTGTCATGGGGACAGCAGGAGTGACTCAGAGGGAGCAGGACAAGGGGACAGAGTGTGAGGTCACCAAAGCCCAGGTGTGCAGAGCAGGGTCCCAGTGCCAGGGGGACAGCCTGGGGACAGGGATCAGAGCCAGCTGCTGTCCCTCAGAGCTGCCCAGGGAGCCATCCTGCCCAGCTCCCCCTGCCACTCTCCCAGCAGGACATGGATTCCCAGGGGACAGGCAGGGAAGGGCTCCCCACACCTCCCAAAGCCTCAATGGAGCTTCTATTTTCTAAGAAAGTCTGGAACCAAGGGAACAAAAGTAGATATTCCAGCAGTGCCAACAGGAAGGGATAAAAACTCTGTTTCCACAACATTCTTTAGCATCAGAGGTGATGCATCCACTCAAAATATTGAGTCTCCACTGAACTGAAACCCTTTGTCACTAATTGCTGGCACATTCCCCACCCAGCTTCGTTCTTCCTGCTGTAAAATTGACTTTTATAAAATCCCCTCTGATCTGAAATTCCCACCACTGAACCTTTGGTTTGAACTTTGGGCTTTTGTTTTAGTGGCAAAAACCAAACACGGACAAAACATCTTCAGCCCCGTGGATAATGGGAACACCTGCAGGGTGGCATTTCCTGCTCCCCACACATCCTTGTTGACCCAAACACCCCCAGGCTCGAGGGTAGATGCACAGGAGGGGAAAAAGCCAGAATAACCCAACCTCTGAAAGGTGCCAGATTTCCCACCTCTGCCCCATTTTGCTCTCTTTTCTTACCCACTGCCCCATTATTAACCAGGCTGTTCAGTGGCTTCTTCTGAATTATTCCCATTTTACACTTGCACAAGCTGTCCTGTCCTCCCCATTGCCTCACTTACCAACAAGAAAGAGGCGGTTGAGGATAAATGTGTATAAAATATAAAATATTCTCTCTGATCTCAAGTTTAAGGGCTAGGTTTAACTCCACTGAGCTTCACACCAAGTGAGCACCACAATGGTTCAAGAGCAGGAACCAGCACAGTGCTGTGCTTTTTGGGAGCCACAGAACTAATCGGGGCCTGAGCAGCTTGGCCAAAACAATTAATGCTGAAATTCAAAATTTCTACTATGGCAGTTGTGCTTTAAACCCCGTGGAGGCGCCGGGGCAGCGCCGGGAAACCCAAACACGGCGGCTCCGTCCGGAATTCCCGCAGATCAGCAGGGGCGGGGATGTGGCTGTGGGACACCCGGGACACCCGGGGACATCCGGAATGGGGGGTCCCGGCCTCGCACCGCTCCCAAGCCCACCCCAAATCCACCCAAACCGCCCCAAATCCACTCAGAACACACCAAACCCACCCCGAATACACCTGAACCCGCCCAAAATGCCCCAAATCCACTCAGAACACACCAAACCCACCCCGAATACACCTGAACCCGCCCAAAATCCACCAAAAAGTCCCTAAATCCACCCCGAATCCACCCAAATGCACCTAAATCCACCCAAAACACCCCAAATCCACCTGAACCCACTTAAACGCACCCAAATCACCCTAAATCCACCAAACCCCCAAATCCACCTCGAATCCACCGGAACCCGCTCAAACCCACTCCGAACCCACCCAAATCCACCCCGGACCCACCCAAACCACCCTAAATCCCCCCAAACCACCCCAAATCCACCCAAATTCACCCAAATCCACGCCGAATCTACCGGAACCCAGTCAATGCCCCCCCCGAGCCCACCTAAACCCACCCCGAATCCAACCCCAACCCACCCAAATTCACCCAAAGCCACCCCGAAGCCCCCCCCCACCCCCCGCCCGGCCCG
>VYZP01052534.1:0-30233 GCA_013400635.1 Hypocryptadius cinnamomeus
CTGCGATGGGGAGGTCGGTCCCGAGCCGCTTGGCAATATATAGGGCGGTCGCCCCCCCGGAGGGGCGTGCGGTGCCGGCCCGCCCGGCCCCTCTCCCCCGGCTGGAGGAGGAGGCCCCCGGGGAGGGGTCCCGACTCCCAGGACTAAATCCCCCAGCCTCTCCTTGGGTTCCTTCCATAGCCATGCCCCCGAGCGGTCCCTCCCCCGGGGGTCCCGGGGCCAGCGCTGCCGCCGCCTCTCGTCCCGGCCCTTCTCCGCGGCGCTTCGCTGTGCTCGGAACTGGTGCTTCCTCCCAGGAGAAAAACCAAACAAAACGAGTCCCGACGGCCAGCACGGGGCGACTTAGGTGCCGCTGCCAGCCCCCAGCAGTAAAGCAGGTAACCTCCCTTCGCAACCCCTCCTGCGCTTGGATTTCGTTGTCTTTTTCTCCTGTGTAAAGCGCTTAGAAATGGCCCCAACTCAGCGCCGGCAAGAGCCAGGGGCTCTTTCCGAAACCAAGCCCGTCGGTTTGGTTACTTTGCATCTTGGTGAGACCTCCTAGGTAAGAAAATCCTGGGAAAAGGTTTTTTTCTTTTCTCCAGGAGAAGGGGAAATGGTCCGCAGAGCTCAGGGTTGTCCAGAGTGTGGGTGAAGGATGCGGGATGGGGATGGCACTTTGGAGATAGACAGGGAAAATAAGGGTCTCTTTATCACTGCAGAGAGTATGAAGCTGAAGGAAGACACCAGTTTCAGAATTCCCTACTGGAATTCTGGAACCTACTGAGTTTCAGGAAAACCTCTTCAGTTCTCCAGAGCAAGTTGGCTGGGCAGAGCTGCAGCCTCTCATCCTCAGCATATGCTGCTACCAGGGCTGAGGGGCTGCTGGCTGCTTGAGCAGCACCAAAAACCTGTGAGCTTCCACACTGTGCTCACCCATTGCTCCTGAGAGTCACCTCCAAGGCAAATGCCCGCCCAAGAAGCCCCTGGCCCAGAGCAGGGAAGGAAGCCACTGCTTAAGGGTGGGCTGGACAAGCCAGGGGGGAACTTTTATGACCAGCTCCCAGCTTTAGGCATAGCCATGTGTCCATGTCCTGGGGACACAGATGGAAAAGTACTATGAATGCAGTGGCAGATCCCTTCATATGTCCCTCTGAAGTGAAACTTGAAGTCTTCAACTTTGCAATTTGTGTGAAAATATTTCCAAGAGCAGAGCACAATGAAAGGTTTTTTCCTCAGAGGCAAACAGGTGAGCTTGACCAGGTCCTATCATCCTCCTACCTTCCTTTTTTTGAACTAAAAAACCATCCAACTTTTTGGAGAAGAGTGTTTGCTAGTGGTTTTAAATTCACCATCCAGGTTATCTCCCACCATTGCTCATTCCCCTTCTTGTGCCTGCGTGTGGTTTTGTTGGTGCTTTATTTTTCCTGCAGATATTTGTGGCTCTTCTTCCACTCTCCAGGACTCAGGCAGGGAATTGTGGGTCCAGTCCTGATCTGACAAAGACCAGTGCTGTTTCAGCTAACTGCCTCCGTTTCCATTATGTCAGATGAGGATAACAGGAATATTGGTGCTGGCTGGAAGGCAGAGAGCAGGTGAAAAAGGGTGAAGGGTGCATTTCTCCAGACACAGATCTTCAGGGAGGAGAACAAATGAAAGGCACAGCTGGGACCATTCATTCACCTTGTGAGAGCCAAGGGAAAAAGAATGGAAAATTCGCATTTCTTCTGAGGCGTACATTTAAATCAAGCAAGTATCTGAATGGAGGTGGTTAATTTCAGCCAGAGGATCTGACTTTTCCACTCACTGGAGAGGGCAGCAGGACAGATATCCAAGAAGGGAGTCACTAAAGATCACTCCAGACTGCACGAAGAAAGTTACCCACCTGGGGGAGATGGAAACTTTCAGCTTTGTCAACATTAGTTGGTGAGATTTTCATGTTGATGCAAGGATTTTAATGTATTCTGATCAGGCAAGAATGGGTTTGGGAGGGAAAAGGGTTATGGAGTGCAAAAGAGGAGCAGCTTTTCTCAATCATATCAAATAGCCCTTATTTATCACTCACTATCTCCCACTTGTTTGTTTGAGGGGCTTTTTGTTAGTTTTTGTGGGGGTTTTTTGTTTGTTTTTGTTTTGGTTTTGAGAAGGGTTTTTTTTTGTTTTGTTTTTATTCTTAACAACTGGAGATGAGTTGAAAAAGAAAACCCATGGCTGGATCTGGAGCTGCCTGCACCTGAGATCAGATCTAGCAAAGGAAGGGACATCTCATCTGGACAATGGGCTATGAAGACCCAACTGCTTTAAGTGTTTATAGTCTCAGGCCCTGATATCATGTAATTTTACACACAGAGGGAGAAGCCCTGGCCCCATCTGGGGCTGGCTCAGACTCCAGCTGCTGAGTAGTTACTTTAAAGCTAATGGGACCATTCAAACTGCTCTCAATGTCAGTTTGGTAAGACCCAGATGTCAAAATAGCTTTGATAGACAGATAAAACAGCAGGACAGAGGTGGGCAGGAGCACACAGGCAGGAAGCTGTGTTTTACCATGGAATAAGGAAGGCCAGAACACACAGACTCTGATTCCCACATATGCTTTCTCACTCAGAGTGCTCTTTGGCCCAGCTCAATTATTAAAAAGTGGCAGACAATACTGAAAGTGGCTACCATACAAATATGATCTGGAACTCTCTTTAAAATGAGGTGATGAGAAGGGAATAAATCACATTTACTAAGCAAATGTAAGCTTTGCCAGCATCTGCTGCCTTCTGCATCAGTTCACCCTGAGAACACAGAGAGATTTCAACCTCCAGCTCCTGAACTGTTTTGCACTGGAGCTGCAGCCTCCTCCTGAAATGTTGTACCCACAAATCACTTCATAGCACAGGTGAACTTGCTTCACTGCAGAGGAATGGAGCTGTGCACCCTCAGCCAGATTCTGTTTTAAGCCCTCCCATGCAGGCATTGCACCTGTAGTACCCAGGCCACGTGTCCAAGCTACACTTGGCAATCACATGGGTTAGAAAAATGGGTGTTTTTTTCCCCCAAAATAAAACAATCTTCTGCTAAACCACAGGCAGTATGGGAGTACTTGGGTGAAAGGTTCATGATCTTTAACGTAGCCATGCTGAGAGACCAGTGGCTTTGTCCTGTCTCCCTATTTCCAGAGCCCTCCAATTACCTGTGAACCAGTCATCTGTTTCTCAGTCCCTCTGGGATGTGTAGGGAAAAAGAGGGAGCGGGAGCCCTGATAGCGAGGACTTCTCTGCTTTCTCTCCGTAGAAATTCCACAGTGAACAATCCAAGGCACCCTCCAACCTCAGAGCCATCAGTGGCCCCTAGGGGATGCTTCAATGACACAAAACCTGCTGATGGTGCTCTTAGGATGGCCCTGAACTACCCCATCACTTACCAACAACCAGATGTTCAGGTACCTCCTTGGCTGAAAGCCGGAGGAGCTGCACTGCCCTGGCAACACTCGAGCCCGTTCCCACCCTCTGTGCATCTATGTCTGAATCCACCCATGCTCCAAATTCCCAGATGGAGACTCTTGGAGTACTCCACAGGTACTCAGTGCAGTGGGAAGGCTTTGCCACCAGCAGGTGAATCACATTGCCCACAGAATCATGGAATGGGTCAGGCTGGCAGGGACCACTGTGGTCATCTGGTCCCAGTTCCCTGCCCAAGCAGAATCATCCCAGAGCACAGGATTACATCCAGACAGTTCTGAATATCTCCAGTGAGGGAGACTCCACACCCTCTCTGGGCAACCTGTTTTGGTGCCCAGTCTCTCACACAGTAAAGAAGTTCTCCCTCATTTTCGGGTGGAATTCCCTGTGCATCATTCTCTGCTCATTGCCTCTTGTCCTGTTTCTAGGCAGCACCAAGGAGAGCCGTGTAAGAGCTCAGCACATTTGCATGGAGTCATGATGGCTTGGGAGTGTGCGAGAAATCCTCTCCTCCTGGGACACTGCCCCCATGGGGTGCCACTCTCAGGGGAGGAAGATCTGATGGAGGAGAGCAAACAGCAGACCTGGAGGGTCTACTGTGTGGCTTGTGACCACAGCACACGTCCAGGAGCGGGGCCACCATGCTGCTCAGGATGAGCAGCCATGCAAAAACCAGCCCAGGACACCAGGCAATGGCTGGGGTCAAAGGAGCCACGAAATAAACACCCTTCCTGAGCTATTCCACTTCTTCAAGATGCAGGAAACTGATAACCAAAGCAAATAAATTCTTCCTGAGAACTAACTCTTTGAGTCACTTGTGTATTTGTAGGCAACTGTGCAGTAAGGTCCAGACAAAATAATTTATTCCCAAAAAGTATAGGTAAAAGCATGTAAAAAAACTGTGGAACAGCAGGTGAAAAATTCTAGATAAAGAAACTTTTGAACTATTCTTCACCTTTTTGAGCAAGTTGTGGGTTTTCTTCCCCACTACAACCAGTCCAGATTTTCTTCCCCAAGATCATTCTGATGTAATATTTTTAAGTTTACTTTTATTCCTATAGGAAAAAAAAGGGGATGGGAGGGAAAAAAAATGTTGTTTTTTTTTTTTGCTTGTCTCTTTATCAAAAATAATGTTCCTAACAGAAGCACATTTTTGTTTACATTTGAAAGAAAACAGAAAAGATTACATGGGACTTCAGCTATTGTAACCCATGGGGGAGAAATTTTGATATGGAATTTTGGCAATTTCACTTCTATAAACTTTGTTGCTTTTTTTTTCTCAAGACAAGCCTCAATATTTGGGGTGAATAAATATTTTATTTTCCCTCTTCCTGGAACAAAAAACTCCTTAAATTTCTGCCCCAGGTCCATACCTCATGGCCAGAACCCAAGCCTAAGTGAAGACCATGCACAAGGGCCAGGCTGAACTGGTCCCTCTCCCTGGCTTCTCAGCTGTCCTGCCTGTTGGCTTCAAGACACTGAGAAGAGCAAAGTGTGGGTCATGCGTGAGGTTAGTAAATAATATTTAATTATTTGGCTTTATGAAGCAATATTAAATTCTGTAGAAACCCAAGGAGGCTTCATCATTGTGATACAACTACAGCATTTGTCAAAAAAACTCTCTTGGTGAACCTGCCCTACCAACCTATAGGTTCAAGCAGGGCACAAATCCATCTCAGGATCACAAGAATGGACAGAAAGTGGCAGGAAAACTTCACCTGGACAGGGGCACTGCAGCAGGAGTGGTGTGTGCACTGCCACACTATTTCCCTCTCCCTGATCCTATGCATTATCCCAAACCTTCCCCACACTGGGAAATTCTGCCTCTTCCCAGTGCTTCCTGGCTGCCATGTGAAAGGCTTTCCTGCTGCCCAAACCCTGTCCCCAGCCAGCTCCCCAAGCCTGCTGAGGCTTGGGTTTGTCAGTGAAATCAAGGAACTGATGCCCAGCTGCCCCAGATGCTGCACACCAGAGCTCCCAGGCAAGGACTTCTGTGCAAAACTTTCCCTTTTCCTTGTTGATTTGCTACTCCCTTATAACTACCAGACCAATTAGCTGCAAGCCTGGGCAGATGGTTAAAATCCCACTTTGCTGGCTCACTATCTGCTCTCTTTTTCCTCTGTTTAATGCTCCTGCCAGCAGTGATTTCATAGACTCCAACCATAATAGCCTCTTCCCTCCCCTCAGGCCAGGAGCACACCTCTGTCATGAAAAATTTCCCTCCTGTCTTGCACCTTCAGCCTGATCTGCCTGCAGCCCAACCTGCAGGTTGTTTTTCTTCTCACCACTTGAAAATGCTTTTGAAACAAAGACTCCCTAATCCCTCCAGCCCAGCCAGGCACCGCTGGGAAGCCCCTGCTGGTAGTGCAGGGGGAACACTAATCTCAGCAGGAGAGACAGGGCACCCCATAAGCTGGTGGGACCAGGTGAATGGAGGCTGTGTGGCAAACAGGGTCTCATGAGGTGGTGGGGATGGAGCAGGACACAGAGGTGAAGTAATGAGATGGTGATCAGGGGGGAAGAAAAACAAAGATCTTCACACCTGTCCACTGCCCAGCCCTTTGGTCCCAAATAGAAAGAGCTCACCACATGTCTGTGTTGGTGGAGAAGCTGGCTGAGGTTGTGACCACCTTATCTGCCTTTAAGACCTCTCCACAAATGACCAAACTCTAAGATTCTGTGCAATGACTTCAAAGTGCATGGAAAAGTGGTACAGGAAAAGAGTCCCCAGCCATGACAGGCTGGTGTTCATCACATCATTTCCTAGTGAGAAGGGAGAGAGGTGATTCAGACTCAAATCAGACTGGACAAGAATGAATCACAGCATTTGCATCCCATTCTTTCCAGCCAAAACCATCCCTGCCTGTTGCTGCTTGGGGCTGGGGGAATGAATACCAGTATTTCTTTAATTTGGAGGTCCACAGGAATTAACTAATTCATTTGCATCTGCCACTGCTGAAGTGCTGTGGACACTGGAGTCCTCCAGCTGAGATGGGAATCTCTGTCCCACAGGCAGTATTGGATGCAGGGAGGCAGCAGCATCCAGGCAGTGGTCTCGGGGTCCATTAAGAAGGTTAGCAATGAGGCCAACTCCATCTGGTAGTGCCACCTGAGTATAGACAATGAGGGAGATGGGTTTGTGCTTGAAACCTGGCTCAGATCCTGGTTACCCAAGAGGATAGGTACAAAACCAGACACTGACCTCCCCCATCAGCTGAATAGGAAGCAGAGCTCTGCCTTCACATCATCTCAGCCTCAAGGAGAGCCCTTGAGCAAGGATTGGAGACCTGAGGATATCAGAAACAAGAACCCTTCTTTGAAAGATGTCCAGTACAGTATGCCCTTGGGGAAAGGTCAGAAATTATTCTGCCCATTTCTTAATGCAAGTAGAGCAGGAAGGACTGACTCATCTGAAGCAAAGCAGCAAGGCAGTGACATCATCACAACCACCATCCAAATACTCTCTGATGGAACAAAAAATCTTACATCTATTTTGCAGATGCATCTGATTGGTACCTCTGGAAGCTTTTCCCTCATACACAGTGTTATATATTGCATACATTTAGTTTTTGTTTGCATGAAAAAGATTTTCCCTGCTTCCTTTCCCTTTCTCTACACGCCCTTCTTTGGAAGATGATCACAGGACAATTGTGTGGAATATTATCCATTTTCTTTACACCAAACTTGGAGTGTATGAACTTGGCACAAATTTTCTTGCCTTGTGTTTTCCTCAGCAGGTATGTCAAATCTTTGTAGACCTAAAAGATTAAAAAGGGGCAGCTTGTCCCCCACCTCACAGGGAGGGAAACTGAGGCAGAGTGAGACAGAGGAAACCTAGACCAAACCTGGGACTGGGTCAAAAGAGAAAAAAATATAGAAACTGGTCATCATTTTTCCAGCATAAAGAGTCAGGGAGAGGTTAGTAAAAGTTAGAAATCTAGCTTCCATACAAGCCAACAAGACCTAGGCACTTACATCATGCCATAAAATTCCTACAGAAAAATAAAAAATCATCAGTGACAAAAGGAGTCCTAAGAGGCCCCAACATATTCAGATGGAATGGAAGTCAAAAGAACTATCTCAAGTCCCAGATGAGCAGCACAGCAACACAGAGCTATTTAAGACATGTGCTTATCAACCAGGATGAAGGAGTTATGGGTTGCCATCAGCATGGCAGATCCCACCAGAGAGTTCAGCAGCTTCCACCACAGAATTAGGTGTTGCAAACAGGTCCTAATTGCTTTGCCTTGAGCCCCACAAAATCCAGAGTCTGGTTTCTGCTATGGGCTTGTTCTTCCCTAAGGAAAAGGGACTCAGGTGCAGCTTTCAGCCATCAACATAGTCCCAGAGGATAAAATATGAGCAGAGAACAGAAGGCTGCTTCAGCAGTGGGGTGTCTGTGCTGTAAATGTCCCATGAGACCAAGGCTGGCCTTCTTCCCAGGGCTGCCAACCCTTGTGTTTTCATCACAGATTTCTCAGAGTGGAAAGGATTTGCTCCCATGCAATTGTTTTGGTTTCTTTACTCCTTACACAACTGAGGAGTTCAGATTGTAAAGGATAACCTGAAAACTGTGATCTTTTTGTGCACACCCTATAGGCCAAAGGAAGATGGTCTGTTGCTGACAGTGGCAAGAGCTGGCAGATGGGGTAAAATGCTCTCTTTTATTTTAATCCAGTCTCCAGAATTTGGCTGGCCTAAGAGCTAAACTTGAGGTGGCTCAGGTCCCCCATCATCAGGTGAATCATGGACACACCCCAGTGCTGAGCAGACCCCACAGAAGGGATGTCAGCACTGGCTGGACAATGGTCAGTGGCCTCTGGAGATAGGAAGTCACTTTTTCTTCACAGACCAAAGAAGAACCTCCCCAGGGAGCAAATCAGAGCTCACACCCTCCATCAGCAGGAGCCATTGCCAGCTGCTGTCATGGGGCCACCAGCCAAGAGCCAGGCTTGGGATCACCACATCAAAATCCATGAACCTAATTACTTATTGCTTGTTAATTATTGCTTGTGCTCCCGGGTGGGTGGAGAGGGACTGCAGCAAGGAGAACAAACATGCCACAGCAGCAGCAGGAACCTCTGCACTGCCAGTGCCAGGACTTGTGAGGAGGCTCTGCCTCTTCCCTTTTCCCCCAACACACACTCAAATTACAAACCTGCCAGCCCCCTGCTCAGCAAATGCCTCATTCTGCAAACAGAAACTCGATGCCCCAGAGGGTCTCACAGGCCTTGTTCAGGTTGATGCTTGTGAAGAAACTCCCCCATTCTTACCCATTCCAGGGAAAAAACAGTGGCAACAACAGTCAGAGGTAAAGCCTGCCATGGGGTGCTCTGTGCAGGATCCAGACCTCAGCCCTGCACAGCACACATTCCAGGGGGACAGGAACACAGCAGCCTGGTGTCCTTGACCACCTTCAGAGCATCACTGCTCAAATATCCCTGCACAGCAGGATACAATAGCAATTTCTCCCCAATGGCCTTCCCTGGATGTCCCCACAGCAGATGTCATCACAAGCAGGGTGATTCCCATGGGCTCAATGAGAGAGCAGACTACATCCCACCTCTCTTCTGACTCAGACCAAATGTCTTCCAATGCTCCACAGAGCAACCAAAATCCCAAACAGAAAGGCAGGACCAGAAGGGCACCAGAAGGGCCAGAACAACCAGTTTACTTGTATGTGACAAGGGTGGAACAAGCTAGTTTCAACCTTCTGGTTGGGCTAGGGGAGATTTCAGGCAAATTTAACAGCTCTCAGCAGTGCTTTGGTCTGTTGGCTTCAACAAGAGAAGAATCAGACCAGTGCTGAGCATGTCCAACACCCTTCCACCCAGGATAAGACCCAATGTGGACTTAAAGTCATCATTCCCCTTATGTGTCTGGGGAACTCCCCAGCAGACCATTTAAGCAGCAGGGCAGCAAAGATTCTTGGGATGTAGGAAACCAATGGAGAGTCCTTTCTCCTATGGGACATCTTTGCATAACTGCACCTAAAAAACCACTCTATCAGCAGACAGCTGCTGGCCATGGCTCAGTTACTTTGAGATGAGGAGTCAGTAACACCAAAGGCTGGATTTACACCTGTGGAACAACACATCTGCTCCCTGTACCCCATACTGAGAACACAGATAATATTCACCACCTCAGAGGCGTGTACAAGGGTTATCTCATTAACCTGCCCATCTAAAACAGCACATGAAGATGCCTGGTGTCAGCACTGTTGATTGAATCACACCCAAACTCCTGGGCCAGGACTCTGGGAAGCAGCAGGAAAGCACAGCAAGGTACCACTACCAGCCTGCACTCACAGCAGCAGAGCAGAGAGCAGCAGCCACATCCCCACTGGCCCTGGGCTTCACGTGTCACTGATTGACTCAAGTTTTAATTATGCCCCAATATCTCCATGTCTCCCAAAACACAAAGCTTTCAGCCAGGCAGTTCCTGCCAGCTGAAATTTCATAAAGAGCAGCGAGTGACTAAGACAGCCCAACCTTCAAGTCAGATGCTAACAGCTTTGGACAAGTGTGGGATTTTTACACCCCTATCTGCAGGAAAATCTGATGTTTAGTGCCCTGACTGTGAGCAGGTCACTCTTAAACCCCTGAACATCCCAGGCAAAAAAAAAAAAAAAAAAAAAAAAAAAAAAAAAAAAGGGCAGAAAAAGAAAAAAAAAAAGCGCCGGAGGGGAATTGTACTGGCTCTAATCCCTTCTGCCATTCTGCATATTCATGGAACATTGTCATAACACATCAGCAGGACAAAAGGTCTGTCGGCACCTCCTCCTCATTCCTTTGATAAACCACGAGACAAATGCTGAGTAAACACTTGGAATCCATTCACTGCACTATTCTCATCGGGATGAGAAAGGGCTCCTCTTTCTTGCAGGCCCAGAGCTGCTCAGCCTAATAAAGTACGGCCCACGGCCCGTGAAAAGAGAGGCCTATGGATGATGAAAACATGGATTATCTCATTTCACCCTCCTTGTATCAGACCCTGCTCACATTCTGAGTGCACTTGGTCTGACACGCAATTACACACACAAAAAAATAATAATAATAATAAATTTTTTTAAAAAGAAAAAAAGCCAAGTGAAGAGGGTGTTTGACAAGTGGGGGGAACTGCCCATGAAATTTCACAGATGACCTTTTCCTAGTGGGAAAGTAATTTGTTTCTGTCCCAGCCATCACCAAGAGTTCTCATTGATATCATCATTGCCCTGAATATTGCAGTGGGTGGGAGAAGAGCATACTGAGGACAAGGCTTTGCAGGTCACTATGGCCCGATTGGTGCTGGCACTGAGTACCCCAGGAATGGCTCCCTGGCCATGCTGCTGCCTCAGCTCCCTGCCTGGCAATGGGAGCAGGCAAAGGGCCCCATTCTCCTCACACGACTGGAAACCAAGAATCCTGAGGTCAGACAAGCACCTGGAGAAGGGGGGATGACTTCTGTGCCCAAGGGGGGATAAAAGCACCTCGGTGGTTCAGGGCCTCCAGGAGAAAACCACAATGCAGGTTGGGGCATGGGATCTCCTGTGGTGAAAGCCAAATTCCAGTCTGGAGTCCCTTCAGTCAGGCTTGGACCCCACCAGAGTCAAGAGCAGGCTGGTGAGGCTGGGAGGAGCACAGCAGCTTCAGCCTTCCTTCACACCCCACAGGTAGGCAGAGACACATTGCCAAATAACTAGTAATAGCCCTAAAATCAGCATAAAAATCCTATTTACCTTTAGGCATTCAGTGACTTGACCCAGTTACACAGGAAATCCATGACCAAAGTTGACCCCAAGTGCTTTCCAACACCTACAGCCACCTCTTCTGTTGCCCAGGTTTCTGGAGGCTGAGCTAAAAAAGCCTGCAATAAAACAAAGAAAATAATTTAATAACCCAAAACAGGGCAAGGAACTGGTTCTTTTGAAAACAATCATCTGAAATAAATATTTTCCATTTAAATATGATCCTTTATTTTAAGAATGTGAGCAATTTTCAAAGGGAAAATAAAATTGAGAGATGGTACATGGGGAGCAAGCACACTTAGTGCAATTGTGCCCATAATGAAAAACAAGACATAGTTATGAATTACTGCCAAATTATGAAGAAACAATAAATAGACTGCTGATTAACTAGGGTCTCTTTGTTAAATAAATGGCTCATAATTCTGTTCACTAACTGCAGGATGAGCATGTAAATAGTGTATTCAATGCTTTTGTCTCTGGAAATCCTTACGTTCACCCTTTAAGTTTCAAACAGCCAGCAAAAAGCATAAGCAGTTGTTCCTCGACCTGGCACATTAGCCGTGAACGTCGCTATTCAAATATTTGCGTTTTACAAGGTGTTTGTTACAAAACCTCCCGGAGAACTCACGGCAGTCTCCAGGCGCTCGCTCCAGCCCCGGCCAGGCAGGCGATGCGGGCTCTTTGTTTTCCCTGAGAGGGAGACTCCTCTCCCCAAGCAACCGAGAAGCAAAAGCAAGTGTGAAACTTGCAGGGCTTCCAAGAGGCTGCTTGCTCTGCTGCCCGACAGCAGTTTCTGGGCTAAACTGCACTCTCACGAGTGACGGTCACATCTGTGTGCCCGGGATGGGTGACGAGCAGGCTGCTGCCTGCTGCCTACAAACACCTACACCTGACCCGCAGAGCAGTAGTGCTTCGTTAAAATATTGGGCAAATGCAACGATTTCCTTTTCTTAGATCATGCTTTTATTTCCCCAGTTGCTGCACTGTTAAATAAAAAATTTAAAAAAAAGAAATTCAGCAATGCTGTTCAGCCCAGATCCTCTGAGATTACTCAGGCACATAACTCCCATTCACATCCAAATGATCTCAGGCGTCTTTGGGTTATGAGCCTCAGGGAACTCATCACTTGATATTTCTCACAGACACAAGTCTTCAGGCAGTTTCTCTGCCTGCCCAGCAGCAGCTCCAGCCTGCAGGGCTTTGGGGCTCTGAGCTCAATCCCATGGGATAAACATTGGTTCTGAGCATGCAAAGATGCTGAGCAGTCTCCCTGTGCTCATGCAGCCACAGGTACCAGACATCCTCAGCTCCCTTCTCCACAAGTTGGGACCAAGCTGGGGGACAGGTCAGTTTTGAAGGGGAGCAGGAACAACCCTCAGCCTGTTCTGGGCAGCTTCTCAGAGACTCTCCTATGCTTTACAGCAGGTCCCATGTTGTTTGCACAGTTCCCCAGGGCTGGGATGTAGGCTGTACTACAAACAAGGCTTATTTAAGCCTAACCCAGGGATGCTCTGTACTTTGCAGAGTAGGAGGCTTCATACATCTCATTCCAACCCCTTGATTTTTAGGGCTGACTCTGATACCCCTGAGAGCTGCTGGGCCCTGAAGGGCCAGAATTTGGCCCCAAAGATTGACAGGGAGTTTTTCTATCGATTCCTGCAGAAACAGCTTTGCTACCTATGGCATCCTGTCAGCAGCACTCAGGTTAGAGCATCCAGCCTTAAATCGACAACGTTCCTCTCCAAACCCAACAAGTAATTGTGGGATTCACTAATAGGGCTTGTCAAAATCAATTGGGGTTAAACACCTTTAGCTACAATAACAGTCATCTGACCCCGGGCTCCAGAAACCACCGGGCTCACAGGAACCCCGAGGGGTTATTCCTGGCTTCCCGTTGCTTTGAGACAGATAAAAGAGCAGACTATGCAGAGCTGGGTAATCCGTTCAGCCCATCCCAGCCATGCACTGAAGTGACAGCTCCCAGAGTTTCTGCAGAGCTGGCTCCTCCTGGGAATTGTGTGTGCAGGGACCAATTTGTTCAACAAAACCTGGGCAACCAGAGTTTTCTTAAATTCAATTGCCTGAAGGAGAAGGCAAATAGCATTTAAGCGGAGGAAAGTGCATTAAAACCACATCTTTGATACAATGGCTGATACACCCCATGCTGCCAACGCCTGAAATGATAATATTTTTTTTCTTAAATAAATAGCTCAGCAGCAGGATCCCAGCCTCCCCCAGCACAGGGAGGCTTCACGCTGCAGCAGCCACATTTCCAGCCCTCCAGGCCAAACTGCTGCAATGCTTCCCCTCTTTGCTGGACTCATTACTGAGGGTGGAATGATTCAGAAGGGATCAACAGTAGTGCTCACGCTGTGCTGAGGATCCACACATCCAGAGGGCACTTTCAGCTGAGCCTTCCCCACCAGTTCCCAGGAACAACATGTAGGAACACCAGCTAGTATGGACATCCTTCCCAGGTTGATACAAAGGTCCTTTCCTCCTCATGTGGATTCTCTGTCTTTAGAGACCTGCCAGAACTTGATGCAGAGGAAGGACAAGGAGGGTGGCTCAGGAAAAGAAATAAATATTCAGGTTCTGGGGCACTTGCATAACCCGGTGAGCTTCTTGCTCTTTCTGCAGTTGTGGGATGCACCACAATGTCCTACTCCTCCTTGGCAGCTTTTCATCTGTGCCTTCCTCCCTTCTCTGCCTGGGGACATTGGGGCCCTCAGGAGAGGCTCCATGGGCACCTGAGACCCTGGGCTAGACAGCAACAGTACAGAGGAAAGGGGCACAGCTCTGGGGTGGTGCACAGACAGGAGGCTCCCTGGCTGCCTGTCCCTTGGAGCAGCAGCTGACTTTACACTTAAGCACAACATGGGATATTTGGATAAAGTCAAGCCTATAATGAGGCATTTTTTAATTGTCCTATCTGGTCTCAAAAATTTTGTCGAACTGTGACGGGCAAAGAAAAGCATCCCTTGCCTCTACAAACTGCAGAGGAATCTGCTTTAAAGCCTTCCTCCCTGAAGGTTTCAGTTTCTGCTGCTTATGGGGAATCCTGACAAGGTTATCTTCTCTCACACTAGACAGGCATTTTACCTTCTTACCTTGGCTGGGGATCAAAAATCCAATGCCAAGGTGGAAATATGCAATACAGTGAGCAAACAATTACCCCAACAATCCCAAACAAGCATGTGGGTGGGGAGAGGGAGGGCTGAGGTGAAACCTGAGCAGAAGAAATGCAGGACGTGCTAGCAAGGAATACAAACATGTAAAATTGGAAGGATATAGCTAAATAAAATCTTCCCTACAACACCAAGGAAGGGTTCCATCTGCAAGGGATGTCACACCATGGGCATCTGTGTTGTTACCAGCTCCAGATTTCCCCCAAGCCACTCTGCCATGAGCCCAACCCCATCCAGCAGAGACCAGACCCCCACGTGTGGGATGCCAGCACATGAAACCTTCACTCTTGAAAAGTTATTATGGCAGGAGGAAAAGAAACTTGCCAGAGGAATCCAAAAAGGAGGGATTGGTTGTGATTCATCATAAAAAGCAGAAGAGGGAGCCTGGAGAATCTCAGCAGTGAAGGTGCCTGCTGACCCCAGGGAGCAGCAAAGCTCTGTGCTCCTGAGGGGTGGGACAGAGCCAGGACCACCCAGGCACTCATTCACACATTGAGGGCTCTTAGTTGCCTGCAAACCCAAAAAAATAGCTTTTAAAAATTTAAATCCCAAGATGTCTCTGAATCTAGAATCATCTTGCCTGCACCTGGAGTCGCTGCAGGAGGGCTGTACCACCTGCCCAGAGCACATGTGGGCTGCTGGAAATCAGAGGCTGCAACCAATCACACACCAGATGGAATCATTCTGCTGGGATGGCTTAGTTCCCCAGGTGACACCTGCATGGGTCAGGCTGCAGGCAGCATCCCTTGGATGCTCCCAAATGTGTAGAAAGGAGCAGACAGGGCAGAGCAGCATCTGCAGGGTGCTCCTCTTCTGCCCATCCTTGGGGTGCAGGAGGAGGGCAGCTCCAGAGCTTGGTCCTCTCCTTTTGGGTCTGCACAAGCAAAGATGAAGAACTGCTGTCCTCAGCCTTTTCCTGAGTCACTGCAGCAGGGGAAGTACACCCCCCTGCATGGCTGGTAGGTACCAGGTAAAGGGGATCCCAAGCACAGCTGGGACAGATGCCAGCTCACACGTGTCATATTTTATGAAAAAAAAGTAAGCCCACATGGTCCAACACATTTGTGGTGCCAGCTGCAAGACCCCTTTGCAGGAAAATCAACCTGCACCTTCACCTGAGCTCTGTTTTACTAAAACCTCAAAAATATTACATGTGAAAGGAAATTGAGAGCGAGTTGAAGGGCTCTGCATTGCTCCACTCAAAGGAGATTCCACTTTCTAAAGAAAGTCTAAACCAACTGTCATCAGCCAGGGGCACAGTGTCCCTCAGAGCAGTGGCTGGTGCCACATAGGAGGTATTCAGTCTAAATTAACTCTCCCCCTAATACCTGAGCAAACATTTTCAGCTTGAGACTTAATATCCCTGGACATGTCTACTGTCTCCCAGGTGAATCCCCAGATAAACAAGGTCAGCTCAGCCCTAATGTGGCTGTAAAAAGCTGTCAGTCAGCCCAGGAGATCTGGTTGCAAGGTCAAACCAGTTCTGAAGGTTGCTGGGGCCAAACCTGGCCTGTCACTCATTTTAAGTGCAGGAACGTTTGTTTTCTCATTACCATGTCAGGTATCCCAAATTCAGGATTAGCTGTCAGCCACCACAACATTGTACTTTCAAAAAAAAAAAAAAAATAAACACAAGCACACACACATCCCTGGCCCTAAATAAATCTGTGTGCTGAGCCTGCCTGCAGCTGGGAGGTGAAAAGAAACCTGTCCTTCAGGAAAAGGGAAAGGGGACTTTGCCACACATTGTGACAGTTTCTGACACAAAGAAACACCCAAATCACAGAGAAACATCCTTCAGTTAAAATACCCAGTTGAATTAAGGCATCTCCACTGCTGAAAAGCCTCTTTGTCCAGCAGATGAGGAGAAAGGCAGGGCACCCTCCATTTTGAGGGGGAAGCTGCTCCCAGGCCAGCTGCAAGCAGAACAGTTTTGCACAGGATGAGTCCTTGGTGCCATGTGTGAGATGAACACATCATCTTCCCCAAGTACCTCCAGCTATTTAAGAGTGGATGCAGTTTGCATCCTTCCCCACAACTGCACATCCCTTGTGACCAGATGAAGCTCTGGGAACAAGATCCAAACCAAACAAGCTGCCAGAGTGCAATCCAACCTTGGCTTGGTCCTCCCACTGCCCTTGTGGTCCCAGCAGCACAGCACAGGTACAACACTCACAGCCTGGGGGACACAGACCTGGTCATGAGGGAAAAAAGCCTCCCTGGTGCTCCCCTACTCACAGCACTATTTAAGGGGACAAGCAGCCTCTGTAGGGTAGATATTATGGAAATAATTCCACAAGGAAAGATGCATTAAAGAGGCTCTTAAGGCAACTTGTCCATTTCAGAAAAGCACCAACCTCTACCATAAAACTCTCTTGAGTTTTTGCCTCTCACCAGATCCTACATTAATTTGCTTCAGCCCTTCACCTTCTGATGCTTAAAGCATAAGTTGATCTATGGCCAGTTTATCCCTTGCTGGGGGAACCAACAGGATTCCTGAACGGCCTCCCTTCTCCCCTTGGGTGTTCAGCCACAGTGTTGCTCCTCTCATGCTTAAATAAGTTTTCCTGCTGCTGCAGGGAGCTGGCTGGGCAGGAATTGTCCAGGACAGCCCAGGGCATGTGCCAGGGACTCCGTCTGCAGCTGAAGAGGAGGATAATTTTTCAGGCTGTGTTTCAGGAGGGGAGGATGGGTAGCAAGGGGTTGATCCAGCCTCTCAGAAAGAAAAAGCAAAGACAAATAAACTCCTCGCAGGAGGAATTACCAGACTGTGCACAAAGAGACAAACCTGAAGAGACTTGTGCCAGGAATGCCTGGAGTGAGACAGGCTGATGACTGACAGCAGCACCCTCCCTCTGCAGCAGGCTGTGGCAAAGAGCAGGAGCGGTGGGTTCATCTCAGCTCCTGATGTCTCCACACAGCAGTGGAGGTTTGATGTCTCAGTCCTCAACTTGCATTTTCATGCTCCAGCCATCCATGCAGACTAAGGAACCAGGTGCACTTGGATGTGATACCACAAAGAGAGATATCAATCCTCACCCCCACACCAGCCAGATGCAGCAGAGGTGCCCCAAACTCCACAGAGAACCCAACCAGTGTCCCAAGGGTGGTAGAGGGGGCAGGCTGCCTCTTTGGGGCACACATCGTTTCTCCCCAAGGCTGTCAAAAGACCCTCTCCACCTCTAGTTGTTCTAGTAAGTATTTATGTCAACACATCCACAACAGAGGATTGGCCATCGGGATGATTTATGGACAGAGATCATCTGCATGATGGAATATTCATGTACAACTCTGCAAAGCCTTGGCTCCCAAAGCAGAGCCAGGCTGAGAAGTTACCATCCCAAATGCATGCAGCTCCAGGCTGCAGTTCACTGTCACACCCCCAAAAGGGATTAGTTTTTAACCTAGACCATTTGGGTATGCAGCTAAACTCTTGGCCTTATAAAACACTTACAGTCACACAGCCTAAGGGATGGGAAAATGGGGCATAGCTGGAAGAGCAACTGGGCCAGGAAAAGCTCATTTTCAGCCAAAGTGAGTGAATCATCTATGACTTCAGCAAAATTGAGTTGACACCATCTGCTGCCCATCCTGGAGCAAACTCCTAAAATGATATCTCATGGTAAAGGAAACCTCCAGAAAGCAAAGACAACAAAAGCCTGTGGAATGCCAAGGGTGATCATCCATCACCTGCAGGGCTACAGCATCTCCCCAAGAATCTTCTCTTCCATGCTACCCCTCAGAGGGACATCCCACTTCAGTTAACAATATCCAAAATTGTAATTTTTATGTTCTTTCCATTTTCAAGGCATGTTAATTTCAAAACAAAGACACAAGACACTGTCCTTAAACATCCCCAATATTTCAAGTTCAACTTTGTTTCAACATCCCCAAAATTGCATTTTTCAACAATTAAACAATTCATCTTTTTCAGATCCACTCAGGACCTCATCTAGATACACATTAATCTTCCTGATCTCAAAGCCAAGGAGAAAATAGGCATTTCTTTCCCCTGATCCTACAAAGCAATACTGCCACAGTATTCACCACCACTTCCAACCCAGGCTATCAATGCATCCAGACACGAGGCTTTCCTCATATTGCAACTCAACCTAAAATATCTGATTCTTGGTCTCATCCCATTACATCATGCTCTCAACATCCTAAAAAAAAAAACAAACAACAAAAAAACCAAAAGAAGTCCCCAAACAAACCCAAACTCAGCCACCTAGTCAAAAATCTGCTTCTTGCTGATGGCCTCAGAGAGGTCTCAGGAGCTTCTGTCTCTGCTGGAGATCAATGCATCCACTGAAGATGGGGAATGATCCGTTCACCCCTTCCTTAACCCAGCTCCTCACCATTTGACCTTGCTCATTCCTACACTATCTTGCATGTAGGTGCTGCTTCTTCCTCCTCTTTCCTCACCTCTCCACTCTTCAAGGGTTGCAGCTGAATCAAGATCCACTCTCCAGCAATTGCTGGAGCTGGTCTTGATATGCTCCAGTGGAAGAGAAGCTTTGGGCCAACACCAGCTCTCTTCCCTTTCCCAAACAATGTCATTCCCATTCTGGAGCAGAGCACGATGGATGTTTTCACCACTATCAACACAGACAACATACAATGCAACACAAACACTCCCAGGGTTTACAAAGCATATTTCTCCCCTCTCCTCCTGCCTTGCCTGCTTGAATTCAGAGATGGCCAATGACTATTAAACACATCAATGTAAATGTTAGTAGATTGCTTCTAATAGGAAACAAAAATGTTTTGAGCAAAGCTAATTGCCGGGAAATAAGGTCGTTCCAATATTTCAGCAGGGGGTTATAAATCTCTTGGTTCCTGCCTCCTTCCAGCATTAAGGTTTTACAGATGTTGCTGTCAGAAGGAGAAGAATGATTTCAGATGCTTGTTTCCACTGTACATTAAAAAAAGAAGGGCATAAATGTGTGCAGCAAATTGCTGGGCAAGTTTTCTTTCTACAAGAGAAAAACCACAGAAATCTCAGACAGCAAAACATAGAAAATCTGCATTGGGACTCCTAAAATCTTTTAATGATACAAAATGCTCAACACACTGACAACTGGCAAAACTTTAACACGTAATTCAAGACAGCCAGTTGCACTGACTGCCAAATTGCTTGTTCCAGTCCTCTGCTGCTTTCTTACTCTTCTGCGCCACCAAATATTCACTGTACATGGAGCGACCCTCTAGAAGCATGTGAACCAACCCATTTTTTCCTGAGCTGGAATAGGAGGATTAGAAGGGTCTAAGCAGCTGATAGAGAGGACAGCTGTTTTCTTGAGAAGCTAGACCTAGACCCAAATTCAAATGCTAAGAGGGCAGGGAGAAGGAAGAAAGCTTATACTGAGTATAAGACAATGATTAGGCAAGAAAAGGAGACTTGGTGGCTGTCTCCAAGTTGTCTTGCCAGGGTAGTTCATCATTTGCATGGGAAATATCCATGAAAGGGGCTGGCTCAGCTCCTTTCCCCTGGCACAGAGTGGCTGATGAGCTCTTGGGAGCACCCAAACAACTCCAGAACTGGAGTGAAGCTCCCCGCCCCATGGCACATGCTGTACATGGACACATGGTGTGCTCTCTTAGGAAACTATTCCCAAGGAGAAAGATCTTGATAATTAAAAAAAAAAAAAAAAAAAAAGCAAGACCTACAAAAATAAAGCTCTCAGCTGCACAGCCAATTTGCTTCCTGGAAAAACAGGGGAAGCAAAGAGAGGACCAGAGACAGACCACCACAGACTAGAGGTTAGTCCCTGCAGGAAGGTTCCCTGCATTGAGTTTCTCATCATTGTTTTAACTGGGAAAACGTAAGCATTACAGAGGACAATGCTCTAGCTCATGCTTAGCACCACCACAAGATCTGGGTGACATCCCCAGTCAAGCAGGTGTCCACACTGTCAGCACTGCCTGCACCCAGCATCCGAGGCAGGCACCTGCCAAAGGACGACCTCAGTGGGCTCTGGATGCCCACGTCCAAAACTGCCACCACAAAAGCCAAGGTAGCTGAAGTCCTGACAGGGACACATGCACAAAAGTGCACAGCTTTGCTCAGCTTTAACTCAGTGAGCCAATTTAGCTTTCACAGGTGCCACCGTCACACATTGCAGTGTGTTAAGGTGACCTTTTTTTCCAGGAAAGCACAATCCACTCATTCTCCTTCAGCTTCACTTCCTTTAACTCCTCAACACCATCCAAAGGAGGGGAGGGCTCTGCATCCCCCATGTCCAGCATCCCCAGTGGTCTCCTTGGGGCTCTGTGGCTTCCCTTTCAAAGAATCACATTTGCTCCAAACACGCCTGACTCGAGCCAAGGGGCCAGGACCTCTCACGAGAGGGATTTGGGCTGCTTTATTTTTCCAATTCAGCAGAAACTGTGACTCTGCTGCTAAGAAGCCTGGAGCCCACTCCGAAGACTATGGGTCTGTTCCAGATTTACACTGTTTTTCCTTAAGCACAGAGATCACCACTGAGCTGTCTCTCATTCTGCTTTTGGCACTTACTTTCATTTTAAAATGCAATCATACTCCCTCCCCCAAAATAAACCAACAAAAACAACATATCCAGACAAGGGACCATCCAGTTCAGCTCCTTTAACATTCCCAGGACAGCAGTACAACTTCTCCAGCCATGGTGGGGTTACGCTTTGGATATGATTTCCACTAGACACAAGTGGCACCGCTTAAAAAAATAATCCAAACCAGAAATAACCCACAGGGACAGAAGGAGTCCAATATCTCTCTTGAGTAGAGGGATTCATGCTTCCCTCAGAAACCAGACAACTACCATATATGAAGAAGCAGCTCTGTGTCCATCCCAAACCTCTCAATGCTCACACATGGCTGGACCCCAGGCCTGTATTCATGTTCTCATTTTCTATCTCATGGCTACTCTACAGGACCCATGGGTGGGGTTATATTTAGGCCAGCTGGACCTGGGACTGATACCTGCAGCTGGAAAAGAGAAGGATGCTGAGATGGCCCATTTCAGCATCAGCCTGTTAAATCACAGAGGTCAGCATGGCATCCCTTGGTGACAGGTCAGCACCTCCTGAGCCTGGGCTCAGCACACCCAGTGAGAAGGAGATGCCCCAGCAGCTCCACACAGGACAAGGCCCCAGCCCCATGCAGGGAGGTGGCACAGCTGCCAGGTGTGCACTCCAGGGTGCCCATTTTGAGAAGGCTTCCCCACCCTGGCTGTAAATACCCTGACCACAGGATCCCAGCGGCTCCCTGCGTTCTTCCAGCAGATGTGCCAAGACAAGCTGATGTGAGGCTCTGTAATCAGAGGTTTGTTGGTCTCCTGGGACCAGTGAAAGCCCAGGCTGGGGACTGAACCGCTGACTTGAGTGCACAAGCAACTGAGCTCTGGGAGGGCCACAAGCAACTGTGGAATGATTTAGGATATGAGACCTTGAATTTGCCAATTATTTATCTTGTTGATGACTCAGACAAGCAGTTTTACTGTCCAATCCTTAGGGGAAAACATGTGGAACTAATCAGGCTACACCAAAATAAAAAAGATCAAATTAGCATAAAATAAATTGAACGATGCACACAATACCAAACCTGATTTTTCCTTCCAAATGGGCACTGTATCTGAGATGCTTGCTCTTGCTCATTTATTATTCTTTAGCTTTTAAAGGGCAACACATGGCAGCAGAAGCCATTTTTGCAAGCACAACAAAACATAATCTCATCACAAAGAAACGCAATAGCTGTTTATCCAGCAGGCCCCTCCAATTCATGACATTGCCATCTGAAAATAAGAATGTCAATGAAAATAATAATAAAGCAAGACATTTTTGTGATTAAGTTAGAAAGACACCAATTTCAGTTTTAAACCAGCCAATATGAACAAGGTTTTGTGCTAATAAGAACCATGAATTTGTTGCCTGTTAATGCAGGCTAAGGAGGAGACAAGATGCTTTGATGCTTTAATGTTGGCTGGGATATTTGGAGGCTTTTACCTTTTGTGCCCCAGAATCTTTGTGAAAGTCACTTCAGCTCCACTAATCAGGAGCTGGATGCCTAGCTCCTACTGGGAGCCACAATTTGGGATCTTGTAGTATTTGGGACCTGTGATGGGTCACACTGATGTCCAGAGCCTCACCCTTTCCCAGCCAGGATCTGTGGTATGTTAACCTCTAGTTTCAAAGGTGTGCATCCAGATAAAAACTAAAACTTTTCTTTAAAATTACAAATTTTGATGAAATTTAATTTTGGGGGAGGGGGGATAAAGTTGCCAACCACATCAAAACAACGTGCTTAGAAACAGAACTGAAAACTATTGCACCCAGCATCAGAAAGGACATAGATAAATTTGAGCCAGCTTAAAGCAGCCTCAGCCCTGCCAGCTCCTCCAATGCCTTGCATCCCTCCCCAGCACAGGTGACTCAAATCCCTTCTCCCACCAGCATCACCCCTCCCCGGGATCTCAAGGCTTGGCTTTGAGCCAGAGGCTCCTGCTTGCCTGCCCATTTCACTGTCTCTTCCTCAACACAGCCTCCTAGATAACATCAATCCAAGGTGATTATGTCCTTCTCAGGCCAGCAAACCAGATTTTCTGAATGACCTGCCCAGATCACTTCTCATCAGCCTCATACATTGGTCGGTGCCAGAGCTCTTCCTCTACACAAGTCACCAGGTATTGTCCTGGAGCCAGACAGCTTTTCCCTCCTTGTGTTCACTGAAAGACTGAGAATTTCAGTGCTGGAGCCATTCATTTCACCCACACTCCAGTGATTTTTGTCCCCACCCCACCGCCAGCTCACTCAAACTTGCCCTTCCACTGTGCTCTTCCTGTTTGCCTTCCCTTCTCCACTGCACCTTGATTGACAGGGTTAAAGATGGCCCTGCCAAGTAGACTCTGGTCTGGGGCCAAAAAGGGAAAGAACCCCACTCAGCAGGGAAAGGTACCTGCTGTGAGAGCTTGTTTCATCCCTGTCAGAAGGATTATGTTTCACCTGGGGTATATCATCTCCCCATTGAATCAGCCCCATTCTCTCAAGCCAGGCCTCAGCAGAGAACATCCCAATGCTGGCCCATCCCCAAAAGCTTCCTGGCAGCTGCTGGTGCATTTGTTACTCATGGTGGGTGTTTCAAGCAGTTTCATGGTTGTGCTCCCTATCAGGAAGCAGCAGGACCCCAACTTCTGCCTGCCTCACCCACCCCAGAGCCGTGCTCTCACCCATGAGGAGAGGGGTGACCCCCAGAGTTCCTCTCACCCACAGAGCGTGGGGGACCTGCAGCCACCCTGGGGGTCTGTCATTCCTCCCCTCCCTACCAACAGCTGCCCACTCTAAGAGACCACAGTGGCCTCAACAACAGGTCTGCTCACAGGTCTGCAAGCCTTCCTATCAGCCACACTTTCACTAAAACAAACCTTTCATCAGGAATGCACCTTCACTGCAGACACAAGGCAGAGGAGACCAGGCAAATATCACAGAGCAAGTGACAGCACACCTTAAAACCAAGCCACAGCCTCATGCAGCATCCCAGACTCTTTCCTTTTAGTAAAAAGAGACAATCAGCATTCAGGCTGACTTAAAAGATTGAGCAGGATGATGACAGCTCCCATTTCGGGGAGAAAGGCAGAGGGAGAGGGGATTTGTTTTCAGACTAAACCCTTGCAGCACGCTCCCATCAACACACACCCAAGGTCACACATGGGAGGCAGCTTCATTAAAATAATAGGACAGCTCAGGGCTTTAGTTACCTCCAGAAAGGCTTTTGAACTCTGCTGGTGGTGGCTTCACCCCCAGGACCTTGTGGGACACTAGAAATGTCACCCCTAAAGAAGCAGGTTTTGGGAACCAGTGTCTGTGTGTAGGAATGGGGACAGCAGAGCCCAGACAGGGGTCCCATGTCCCCATGGATGCCCACCTCATGGTGATGATGAGTGAACTCATCCTCCAGACAGGGTTTCACACCTACAACACACAGCCCAGCGCTCCACTGGTGGCCTGTCCCCACCCTACACGTGTCCTACACGAGGCAGGGTCAGGCTGACTGCCAGCAGCAGCAGAATTCCTCCTTTCCACTGACCCACCAGACACAGCCATGTTCTAATGGACACCCAACTTTAGGCAGACAAAGAACCCACCTCCTCTGCTCCCACCATCACAAGACAAGAGCACAAAGGGTCAAGGCCAGGAGTGTGCTGGGGAGCAGGGGGTCTGTCACTGCAGCCAGCAGGTCCACAGCAGCATCTCAGCACTGGCACAAACAGTTCCCATTTGTCTTATGCCTCTCAGGTGATAAAAACATCACTCTGCAGCAGAAAAGGGAAAATGGCATCAGCTGTGTATGAAACAGAGAACAGGGCTGGGTCATGGTCCTTCTGTCTCACCTCTGTCACCTGCAGAGGAGGGGTCAGGGTTCACTCATGCAGCTCACTCAGCCCATTACTTAGAGCTGGCTCTGGCTTAAAACCAGCCAAGAAAAGACCAACCTCTGAGCATCACACATGCTGCTGATCTGTGGGCAGGGCAGAGCAAGCAGATCTTGCCCCAGGTCTGATAGACCAGGGCAGCCCCTCCAACAAGCAAGGTTCACTGATTTGCTACAGGTGTGTGATAACTCATTTAACCTTCAGCATTTCTTTCACTTGTTATCCTTTACTCATTTTCTCCACTTAAATTTAAAGCCTGCACTACAGAGACAGCAAGGGAAGTTTTCCTATGCTTCCTTAAAGCTTTCAATACTGGAGTCAGAGGAAGTTGGGTAGGGTTTTTTCCCTTTAAATAAAGCTCCAAGAGATGATACAGAAATGTGAGTCCACTTAAAAAGAGAAAAAAAAGCAAACCATCTTTCTTACTCCTTGTGGTTACTGGAAAGAAACAAAGCAAAAAGAAAAAAAAAAAAAAGAAACAAAGAAACAAGAAGGAAAAAAAAAAAAATACATAAAACAACCAAAACCAAGCTTCAGATGATTTCTAACCGGATTTCATGCTCCCTGAGTGCTTGGCAGGCTTTCCAGTCACGAAGGTTTTGGGGCACCAAAGTCCCTCCCCTTAAGTAACTCCTCAGTTATCAAACTCCTCAGCAACCTGGGAGCTTTGGGCCATTTCCTGGTAGGGAAAATGGACCGGGAGCATGGGAAAGACCTGAGCTTGATAAGAACCTTTGCCTAAAGGATCCCTAGGTTTTGGGCTCTGGTGACCACCCCGCCTCCAATAATGCCCTATGAAAGGGAGCTCCTCAGCCAAAGTGACCAAAACCCCCCCTCACCTTCCCCTCACACAGCCCAAAGGACCCAGCAGCTTTGCCCCTGAGCGAACGGATGCAGTACCAGCCCAAGCGAGAGCTCTCACCTTGCTCCTTCCCCGGCTGCCCGGGCTGGGGCTGCAGGAGCGGCGCTGCCCTGGCTGTGTGGGATATCCTGTCTGCAGCTCCACGCTGGCTCCTGGGCACCAGGAGGAGCCCAGTTGCTGAATGCCTGTCCTCACCCGTCTGGGCTGGGTTCGCTGCTGGAACCAATTAGAGCAATTAGCAGAACATCAGCGTTTGTGCTAAGGACTCTCACATGTGGGTGTTTGCCAAAGACCTTACCCGTTTCCTCGCTGTCAGCATCCCCTCTGCTGTTTGTGGGGGCTCTCATCTCCCCTTTTCCCCCAGGGCTCGTATTGTTACGGGACTGTGCAGTTCAGGAACAGCAGCGTAGATAAGGCAGCAGTTAATGAATTGCTCATAATGGAAGAATAACAACCAGCTAATTAAGGGTCTTCATATGCCTCCTCCAACCTTCATTAGCTGCTGTGGTGACCCTGTGCCTGCTCAGACAGCAGAAACCTACCCACTCTCTCAAAGAGAGCCAAAATCTCTCTTCTCCAGAGCAGTCTCTATCACAGTGCCAGTTAATGGATACATCATTTTCCCTAATTTTCGAAATTAAGGCTAAGACTTTTAATTATTATTATTGATGTTTATGTCACTTGTGACTTATCCTTTTCATTAACTGATATTTTTAGCTTTTAAAAACACATGTCATCTGAAACAAAATTATCTATTCTTTTGCTCTGCAGTGCAGATGGGCTTTAGCAGGCTGGACATGAGTGCTGACAGATATCACATCCTTCAAGGACAACTGGACATCCAAGCTAGTTTTGGTTCCCAGGCTCTGCCCACAACTATGATAAATTGTTCTCGAGGCACTTTTCTACCAGCATCAGCAGGTGGCCTAAAAATTGCATTGACTAATTTCCCAGGAGAAAGCCCCTCTCCTCTCAGTCCTTTGGAAAAACAGCAGAATTAAGATCCTGACTTAAACACCTGGACTAAATTTGGAGGCAAATTGAAGAGATGCACTGAATTCTCCTACACCCCAATTAGCCTGCCCTTCTTAAGGGACCTTGTTCTGCTAACTGTGGTGAGCTAGGAGCCAGTTTGGTCAAATTTGAGCAGTTGCTTTTTGCAAAGGCTATTTCTCATTTTGCCAGACATGTACGATGTACTTCTGTCAAATTTGGGAGTCCCTTTGTACATTGATCTCCCGGTCTGTAACACAAGCTGCTCAGAAAATGGAAACACATCTGAGCAGAGAGGAACAGATCTGCTGCAAAGGGGCTACAAACTCCTTAGTGCTGTGCCCCCAGCCAGCAGTGCTGCTCTGCTGTCTGTCTGGGGAGTGTCACAAGACCCAGATGTCACTGGAACAGCAGAGATGCTGAGCCTACCCAGGGGGTGGCTGCTGGTACCAGTCCTGCTCATGCCCCACGGTCAGAATTACTGGCCATGCCCCAGCACAAAATGTTGTCAAAACAAAGTCTAACCCTGCTGGCACCTCCACACTTCTCATTTCTGCCCTGCACCAGCCAAGATACCAACCCAATTCTGTCTCTTCCCTTTCCCCTACCCTGAGGTCCTTTTGGGGAAGCGTGGGCTTGTTATTGCTGAAGGATACTCAGGTAGCATCTGCACATCCATGCATGAAGAGTAAACTAGTCCATGCTTTTCCACCAGAGTCATTTGGAGGGAATAATAGGATAGAAGGACAACTAGAAGATTTTGACAAAAAACATTTATCAACAGACAAAGCAATTAAGATTTTACCTGGGTTGCTACCATCTTTTATCTCTAAAATTTTCCTGTGGAAGGGAATCAGATGCAACGTACCTGTGAAAGGGAATCAGGTGCTTACCACTCAGCTCTTCCCAGCAGCTTCACTTTTAGTGTCCCCTCTGCCAACCCAGGGTAGAGCTCACTTTTGAGGCACTCTGGGATGGAGAGACACCAGAAATACTTCGCTGCCATGGTACCAGGTATCAAACTGCTCCACTTGTGGCATACTCTCACTCAAGATTATCTCAGAAAGTTACCTTTTGCTCCATGCTGTCATGAATGTAGTTGCACAGAACAGCCAAAATAATGAAGCTGTCCCCATCTAGTTGTTCTCATTAGATGGAATTAAATAACATTACTAATAAAAAAAAAGAAAAAGAAGAGGTATGACAATGACTGTTGTCAAGTTACCAACATAGCATATCCATGTCAGTGCAACAAAAAACGAATCAAAAATCTATTTCTTTATAAGGATTTTTTTCTTTCTTTATAAGTTGCACCATTAAAAATAGTCAGGCTTTTAAACTAAAAATCAGGTCTTTCAATATACGGTGCATCCCATGAATGCCACTTCCAAGCTGCATCCTGCTCTCCGCGAGCCTTGCACCCCTCCTTGTGGTGCATCGAAGCAACTGTCGTGTGAGCAAAATCCTCTGCTGGGCTTTGGCTCCCAAAAAAGAGCAAAAAGAGCACAGACATCCATCATCTCTGGCACCAAGCACCACCTTCTCCATGTTGTGGACGTCTCCGAGCTAGAGATATAAACAACTTCTGCCTCTTACTAGAAGTCAACTCTAAGCACACGTTTCAAACATCATTAAACTGGAGGGAGTAGAAATGTGTGACACATTGAAACAGTTACACTTCTCAATCTTAATGTTTGTTTAAAGGTTACTTTTGGATGAAAGCTGGCTAGAGAATAAATAACAGATGCTGAAAGCATCCATTATGTATTTTTGCAATTAGCAGAAAATCATGGTACTTTTCTTAAAGAACATACATAATTTTGTGGGATGTTTATTGCTGGAAGCAATCTGCTCTCACTGGCAAGAGCAGCATCCAAGAGCCCAGGGAAGCTTCACAAGGAGTCACACATAGTAAGCCAAAAGCAATGCTTGCTTCAGGAACAGCACTTAAACCCCTGTGCTTGCTGTCACAAGGAAGTGGTCAAATGCACTTTCTTTCCACAGAAAATTTTAAATTAGAAAGAACATGGTGAAATCATCCCTGTTTCTTTTCCACAGACATTTTGACTATCCAGCAAAAAAAGTGGTTCCTGATTATACTTTGATTTGAAAAATGCACCCAGGATGTTTCATGCTACTGCTGTCCTCTGCCCAAAGGGCTTCTTCCACTGCCCAGCTACCACCTCCCCTCTTGGGGTATGGAGATACTGCCATGCCTTGGGAACCCCTGTGCATCTAGCATGCATGGCCTGGAAGGGAAAATGGAAGTAAGGAAGCCACTGCAGCTCCCAGAAAGTATCTCACTCTCATAAAAATTTGTGTGTGGAACATGAGGTGGAGCAGCAGTGGCAGTCCTCCCTCTCCCTGATGATTTCCATCACATCCAAATGAAGCTGGAGGGGGCATTCAGACAGAACAGAGGTATTTGAGTTAAATGTACTACAAACCTCGGTCATACTTGGTGACCATAGCTGGGAATTTCAGCTGGTTCTGGTTTAAGAAGACAACAGCAGCAATGCCCTGAACAGAAACCTAAAGAGCTGCCCTCTGCTGAGTCAGGAGAGAGGACCACCAGATATGACATCCTCCATACACCCTCATACATCCTGATAGTCCTGAAGACCTCCACCATAGATTAAGCTTTAATCCTAAGACTTGATCTAATTCTATCCCCAAATCTCTTTTTATACCTCTTGGCACTAAATAGAATATGTCCAAGACACCATTTTCACGTACCACACCCAGCCAATCACACTTTGGTAGTCACACAGCAATCTGTGCCATTTCTTACCACACAGAAACAGCATTGTGCTAAAAAGCTCCCCAGAGTAAAGCAGATAATATCTTTTGGGATGGTGCCTTGTATTTTCCAAGAGTTTTCTAGCTGCAGCAGTTATTACAAGAAATTAAACCAAACCCTCCTATTTGTAAATTGGATAGAAAAAGCACAGCTCAAACTGGTATCTGGTTTAGGACTGAAGGGTTCACACAGTGCTTAAGAAGCATTTTAGACAAAAGAAAGCTCTCTGCCAAACATTTGAGGGGGAAGAGAAAATTTCTGCTTTGCTGTGTGAACACAGTTATAAGACAGGATGACGAAAATGCCTGGCACTGCTGCCCAAAGTGAAATCTGTGCATCTCCCACTTCACATGCAAAGCTCATGTTGCTTTCATCCTGCCCAGTTTAGTTTCTACAGCGTTATCCTGAAGAAAAAATCCTGTCTCCACACCCCCTGGCATTAAAGGTGGCAGACTCAACAAGGGGAGATGAGGAACTTGTAGGCAGGGAGTGCTTTTGCATTAATTTCTATACAGCACAACCATGAAATAGCAGGACCCCACAAGCATTGCTGCCCTGTAGAACAGGTGTTTATCTAAAGCTGAAGTCTTACAAGTGAAGCAGAATTGACTGAGCTTCTCTAAGCATCTTCTCTCCCCTCTTTAACCATCTCACTTGCCTCCAGTGATGCACAACTCGTCACTGCTGGTTTAACATCTAGTGACTGAGGAGGTTTTCTCATGCAGCTGCTGCTAAGCACCGTGCTGAAGCAAGGCAGGCACAACTGATCTGACTCATGCAGGAGAAAAAAGCAGAGGTACTACACAGAGATTTCCTGTAGCTGGGAAAAAAAA